>MDKI01190390.1:0-30036 GCA_005239505.1 Nicotiana paniculata | reverse complement strand
CAGTACGAATAATGTACCGAGTATGTAAGGCACATAAATAAGTACATGACAGACATGGAAGAAATATATAGTAAATGGCTCAACGTGTAAGTCTAGATAACTCTGTAATTCATGAAATGATTATAGTGTCATGCATATGCGTATGAATGTCATGTCGTGCATAGGTAATGTTTCATAACGTCATCAGGCTTCTGAGGGCATACCATCGTATTATATCATATCGTCCACTGTGGGAAAAATCATCAATGTATACCAGCTGATCAGGTGGTGGTGCATATATAACGCCATAACCTTTCCCATATATATATAATATATAACGGCGTCTGAGTCATGGGTCAATGTACATGTATAAATGCATAAATGCATATGGAATACATTAATAAAATCTCTCGGTACGTCATAAGGCCATTATGACTCTGATCAATATTATGAAATAAACTTTACCAACATACGTATTTTTAAGACCCATGAACAGAAGATAATAATAATTCACATGGGGAATTAAGAATATAGACACTCCTAGTATTTCTATAAATAGAGTAATTTATGAAAACCGTATGTTTGCTCGTTTCTTCTGTATAATTTGAATCATGCCAAAAAAAAAAGAGTGGATGGCCTTAACGTACCTGAATATTGTGGCACTAAATAGAGATATGACTTCTTTTTTCTGAAGAAAGACAAATTAAAGTGAAGGATGCACATGTCCTGTGTTTAAAGATTGCACCAATATGTAACAGTCATGCATATCGGGAACTTGTAGTTAGTTGCACACAAATATCTTTTCCTCAATATATATTTGACCGTTAATTCTTGATTATCACAGTTCGGGTAGAAAACGAGTTGAGATTGTATATATTTAGGTTGGTAAATAGTTGGATTTAGTTGCTGACTTGAAAACTCACTTTGGCATTATATCTGATTTAGTATGGTTATTTGCCTTCCCGGTTAGACCAAGCTAAGGAAGTGATTTATGAAAAACTATTTTGCCATTGGAAAGTGGAAAAAAGAAAAGCTTTAGGCACACTCCTAGGTTCTTATTGTAGGAGATAGAGTAAAATTCTGATTTTTGTGTTATTTGATCGTAGGGATGGGATAAAAATGAAGTGTCTTTTGTTTATTCACTTGTTTGCCACCTAATCATGAAGACTAAGGAGTCATTCCCTTGGTTTTGTGGCTTTCTGCCACGTTTTTGGAGGGGTGGGGTAAAAATTATTAATCTTTATCCACTTATTAGGTAATTAGGTAATATCCCGTTATTCGATAATTAACTAATTACCCGCATAATTAAAAATTATTTTAAATTACTTTATTTATTTAATATAATTTATACATTATACTATCGTGGTCATATGGTACCTTGCATGGTATTAGTCCATAATTATCGGGTATTTTAGTTCGGGCCGTATTTTATCCCAATATGCCAAATTTCGACGAAAAATTTATTTTTTTGACTTGTTTCCCCTCTCACTTTCACGAATTTACTCATCATTTGTTTAAAATAGCATAATCCTTATAATCTCCAAATAATCTCTTTCCCTAAACTTATGTCGATTACCTTACGACGAAACTTTAACATACGAAAATACGAAATGTAACATGTCATTTCCGAACTTATCTCAATTTACTTATGGCGTACTTCCACGTACGAAAACATGGGGTGTAAAAGTTTTGATGTAAGTGTCTTACGTAACTTTGTGTGAGGGAATTACCCCTTAAGATTAGTGTTGTTTTGTGTTAATTGTGGTATGTGCAAGCTATATACGCAAGGTGATGAGTGGATACACGGGCTAAATGTGATAATTGACCGGTTAAAGTTATGCAGATTCTTTTCGTGCCATTAATTGAATTTTTATAACATGTTATCTTCATCATCGTTAATATATCCTCACATGATTTACTTGACATTGTAAATACTTGACTCATATCTTACTTGTTAATTGCCTTTACATTCTTATTTGAAGTTATTGGTCTCACATTTCCTTGCTAATTATTTAATTGTTGAGTTACTTTATTTGAGGTTGTGATTTCTTGGAATATCTTATTGTTGAATTATGTGTTGAAGTTATAAAGATCGTGATTCAAATTGAGCAAAGTTGTAAATTGTTGAAATATCATTCTTGTTGAGATATTCACTTTTGGTTGCTATTGTTGAGACTCTTGTACATATTGTAGTTGAGCAATGGGCTATTTATTGTGAAAATATTATTGTTGTTGACTTCTTTGACAAGTTGTGGCTTTGGGCACTTGAGGTGTGACTTGTGATATGTTGCAACATTGATACGCATATGGTGGTATAAGGATTGGGTTGATACGCATGCAGTGAGATAAGGTGGGCTTGATACGTGTGTTGCTAGTATGAGAACTACTTGAAGTCACGCGGTGTGATAAGGTTGGATAAAACGCGGGTAGCTATTTCGAAAAAATGATTTTCAAAACTAAATGTAAGGCTTTCGTTGTGATATAAGAAAAGATTGTGATCTGATTGTGAAATGAGACTACGAGGGGGTACCTAGGTAGTGATTCTTGTTGATACCTTTCATTTACATCACCTGTGTTTTGTTTGCATCATTTCCTTGGCATTCTTATTATGTGTTTCTTCCGTGATGTCTTAATTGCCTTATTCTCAGTGTAGCTATTCTTTTGATATTTCTTCCTCGTATCATTTCCATTGTTTTCATTATCATACTATAATACCTGTTCAGTTTTTTTATTTATTCCAGTAGGTGTCTTGACCTGACCTCATCACTACTCTACTGAGGTTAGGCTTGACACTCACTGGGTACTATTGTGGTGTACTCATAATACACTTCTGCATATCTTTTTGTCCAGATCCAGGTACATCATACCAGCCTAGGTATTCGTGAGTTGAGCTTGGATCGGAGACTTCAAGGTATACCTGCCGGCACTCGCAGGCCTTGAAGTCACATCTATCTAGTTTCTATTTCATTCTTCTTTTATATATATTGTTGTATAGGGATGTTCAGTATACTCGTGTAGAGCTTGTGACTCGGTATCACCAGATTTTGGGTGTTATGTTCAGTTGTATTGCAGAGTTCCTTTTTATGATATCTATTGGTTCAAATTGGAAGTTTTATTACTATTTTCGTTTAATTATCCATGTATGTTAAGCTTACCTAATTTTAGAGACTAGGTGTCATCACGACATCCTACGGAGAGAGATTGGGATTTTGACACCACCTCACTTGTTTTTCATTATTTTATATGCATTCATGACATTGCAAGATTTAAGTAGGGTGGGGAGTTTCTGGATTATGTATATAGTAGGTTAGTTCTAGTTATTATTTTGTGTAGTTTAGTAATTTTTAGCTTAGATTCTTATTTTTATTTTTAGTTTAGCTTAAAAAACAGAAAAATCGAAAAAAAAATATTATTAGAAAAATTTAGATTTTTCCCGACGATGGATCTCTTAGGCTATTTTCTTGAAGGATTAAAGTCTAACCAAAAATACACACATAAAAAAAAGTTATAAAAAATAGAAAAATCCAAAAACATATCTTTTATTTTTCTTTAGGTAGTAATAATCCCCCGTGAATTTTCTTTGTGCCTCAATTCTTTTTCATAGGATGTAGTTTGAACTGGGTAGTAGTTTTTTCTATTTTTTTAGAGTAGGTTAGAATTTAGAAAATAAATGGAGGAAGGATGTTGTAATTCCTAGATGCCCTTGACTTGCTTTATCGTAGCATATTTAGGTTTTGGCATGTGCAATATCTTCCCTATGTGTTAAAACTATCATGATGCCTCGTTTGATTGGATGGCCTGCCTTGTGACGCCTATGTCTCATATACTTTACTATTTTTCACTTTGTACTTAATGCTTAACATTTCATGTCTCTATGAATACCCGCATTGTTTGAGAGTCGAAATGGGACCGTCTTTAGTGAGTCATGCGCCATTGTGAAGTGAGCTTTTTGTGTAGTCCATGTTATTGTGATTGTGTCTCTGAATTTTCCCGGTATGTTAGTCGAAGCTTGATGTGATGCTCGATTTGAAAAATGATTTTAGGCTTTCTTTGATCTTTTTTAGCTTAATTGCTTGTCATAAATAAAAGTATCTCTAGTTTACCCTTTTGAGCCTATAGACTTTTATTTGGCACACACCTTATAAGCATATACCTTGTTTGTTCTTAATTGACACTTGATCTTTTTACCTCTTAAAGCAATTTAATTATAAAATGAGCGCTAAAAGAAGCAAGGAGAGAATTTGGGTGGCTTTCGATTGGAACCAATGAAAGGAAGAAAGGTGCATTTATTTTGTAAAATAATACACCACTAGCGGAAATTAAAAAAAAAATAGAAAGAAAAATCTAAAAAAAGAGAAGGAAAATATAGATGAATAAATTATTGTCTTGTTCTTGCTAGTAGGGTATAAATTAAAGTAGTTCTTAAAGAAAGAGGGCATATTTTTGGTGAGTGACCTTGTTTCAAATTGAAGTAGATTGACACTTAAGTTATCATGTGATGGGTTAAAGTGCTTAGAAGGGTTAACCACTATTCTTAAATATATCCTACATGTCCCTTAGCGCACATTACAATCATGAAAAATTCCTAATTGATTTTAGATCGAGTGAGCCTACATTTGTAGAGATTTAAATTATGGGCAAGCCTATGGTACCAATTGCGTGCATGTGACTTCTTTGTGAGAGTGATATAATTTTTGTGACGAACCGACTGGCCGGTCTGAGCATTTGCACTTCGCTTGGTAATTTGGGGGCACGAGTAGCTCCGTATGATGTATTAGGAGTTGTGTGCAAAATTTGAGCTCATTCGGAGTTGATTTGATATATTTTGGCGCGAGTTTTTAGAAGTCAAAAGTTCGAAAGTTCATTCAGTTTGATTTGAGGTACGTTTTGTCGTTTCGATGTTATGCATGATTTGAGGTCTCGAGTAACTCCGTGTTATATTATGGAACTTGTTGGTATGTTCGTACAGAGTCCCGAGGGGCTCGGGTAAGTTTCGAATAGGTTTGGGTTGCGTTGCGCTCGTTTTTCTTATGTTTCGATGTCGTTTCTTCAAGCATAAATGGTACCACATTAAACACATGAGCTCCGATTTCTGTTTTGATTGAAGCATTAGATCCGTATCGTAAGCCATAGCAAAAAGAATCATCGAATTTGGACATCGTATGAGGATTTTATGGTTATTTTACTAAGAATAGGGTTGCCAATTTTTTCAGATTAATTACGAAATTGTCACTGACTTCGTATTTAAAAATCTACAATATTTTCAAATATTGAAACCAACATATCTTCTTCATTATAAGGTCAAATGGAGCGATTCAAAAGCCTAACTT
Source organism: Nicotiana paniculata (assembly GCA_005239505.1). Lineage (NCBI taxonomy): Eukaryota > Viridiplantae > Streptophyta > Magnoliopsida > Solanales > Solanaceae > Nicotiana > Nicotiana paniculata. Next base: position 24,727 of record MDKI01190390.1, on the reverse strand, counting down.
GACTGAAATTTTACAAGGAATCCATTGGAGGCATGGAAAGTGAGTTTTGGGATCATTTGGCTCACAAACCGAGGCAGAACAGCTGGGCAAAAATACTTAATATTGAAGGTGTGTTCAGTTGGTCATATTTTGAATTGGGAAGCTCAAATTTGGATAATTTTTTGAGGCAATTTTCACCATATGAATTGAGTTTCGAGCTGTTCGGAGGTTGGTACGCGCAGGATGGTATTTTTGGAGCATCGTTTGGCTTGCTCGGTATTGGATTTGGCTTGTTCAAGGTAAGTAACACTTCTAAACTTGGTGTGAGGGTATGAAACCCCAAATTACGTGTTATGTGATTAATGTTGAGGTGATGCGCATGCTAGGTGACGGGCGTGTGGGTGTGCACTGTGTAAATTGTGATTTAGTCAATTTCATGAAACTGTGTAGCCATCTTATCTGAACATTTCTATTGTACTCTATGTGTTAGAGAACTTGAGCTGTAATTGATGCTAGATATCATGTTTAGGCTATATGCTGATCGGCGGGACCTATAGTGATCGTTCTTTGTTGTTGAGTTATTTGCTTAATTTCAGTTATGTACTCAGTCTTATTCATCATTACATATCACATCTCAGTCTCTGTTATTGTTTATTGTCACATCTCATATCATTGATTTTGGTTTCTCACCATGAGTGTTGTGAGCCGAGAGACTGGAGAGATTGATGACTAAGTGAGGCAGAGGGCCTGATTGTGAGGACATTGATACTATGGCACGTGAGTTGTCCGTGCAGCACGTGAGTTGTCTGTGCGAATCAAGATATTTATACTATGGCACGTGAGTTGCCCGTGCGGATCCAGATATTGATACTACAGCACGTGAGTTGTCTGTGCAGCACGTGAGTTATCCGTGCGGATCCAGATATTAATACTATAGCACGTGAATTATCCGTGCAGCACGTGAGTTATCCGTGCAGCACGTGAGTTGTCCGTGCAGATTATAGCGCTTGGGCTGAAGGAGCCCCTCCGGAGTCTGTACACCCCAGTGAGCGCAGTTGCTAGCAGTTGTTATGTTTGGGCTTAATTTCCATGTTTAATACTGAGTGACTGAGTGTGTCGAGTGATTGAGCATGACGAGTGGAAAGTGTGAGACAGTGAGATTGAGTACTCTGAGAGTGTGAGTACATGATTTCATCACTGAGATACATTGCTTTTGACATGTGTACTCGAGATACATGCATAGAGATGCATTTCTTTCTGCTACTCCGGTTTTGGTGACATTCATGATTTCACCTGCATATTGACACGTAGGCATAGAGATGCATTTTTCTCATGCCATTTGAAAATGAAACATTTACCTGTTGAAAGTTTTTTGGGAAAATTACAGTTTTCAAACTTACACATATTTTTTGCGATTTCGATAAAGAATTTGGGTTTCAGTAATATACTTGGAAAGCATGCCTATCTTTATGGAAATGTGAATGAGATGAGCATTTTATATCTGAGTTACTTCTTATATTACTTTCAACCTAAGGTTAGGTTTGTTACTTATTGATTACATGGGGTCGGCTGTACTCATACTACACTTCTGCACCTTGCGTGCAGATGTTGCCTGCTGACATTGTTGTGATCGACGGAGCAGGATTTGAAGATGTACTTGAGTTCCGATTATATCTGCCTCTTGTTCATGGTAGCTCTAGACTTATGAAAAATTTGTTTATGTATTATTCGTACAGATGATGTATTTGTATTTTACACTAGCATTGTAAATTCTAATCTTAGAAGCTCATGATTTGTACTACCAGTCCTTGGGAAATGTATAGGGTTCAGATATGTTCTTTACTTAATTGTCTTATTAAATTTCATTGGAACTTGATAGTTGTTAATTGGCTTACCTAGCGGGTTGGGGTTAGGTGCCCTCACGACTAGTCGGATTTTGGGTCGTGACACTTTTTTGATATATGTGAGTTCTTAAACTATATTTGCTCATGAGATGCGAAAGTGTGGATTCAACTTACTCTCTTATTCTTGTTGTAATGGCACATGGTTTTATTGAGGATCGGTAACGTTATTAGAATTCTCTGTGACGTTGGGTGTTCAAGCCATGAGTGCATTATGATATTAAGTCGGTTTTAGAGGCTGTGATCATTATGAACATGTTGTTTTCATTGTGAATATTTATTCTGAATAATGGAATAAGTAAAAAGGAATTGTATGTAATTGCATATGCTCTAGCTTAGTTATTTCTATCAACCATGGTCATTGGTGTAGTGTGCTTCAATTGTGTAAATGTAAAGTGCTCAAGAATAGTATAATCTTTTGGTTGACTCAAGAAAGAGAATGTTTAAGTGTGGGGTAGTGATGTTTGGCTATAAATATATATTATTAGTGCATTGCTTACCTTACATTTTAATGTTTGAATGATTAAATGTGCGACGTGTGAGCTTAATTGTGTCGTTTTAATGAGTAGGATCTTTGAAGGATGAAAATTCATGAAGGTTGCACACATGGATGTCAAAGATACACCAAAAGAGAATAAAAAGACAAAAAAATTGGACCAAGCGTCAGAGTGGTCGACGCCAGGTCCCAAGCATGCTCCACCAGGTAACAGAGTGGGCGACACCAGCTCCCAGGCGCGCTCCACACCAACCCTCGCGAGCTCTGAGGTTCGGTCCCTTTGTTACCCTAAAATTTGGATAACAATTAAACTTATATTCTAGTTTTAATGATATGTGATTTCAACCAATGCCAAATGATAATTGAGAAAGTAAATGACAGAATTAAACTGTGAAATAAACAAACCAGTATGCGATCTTAACCTCCACCTCGAATTAGAGTACTCGCGAGGTGATAATAGTATAGGAACAGTAAAGAATGAATAACTCTGATGAATAGTAACAAGCAAGAAAGAAAGTGTTGTATAGCCTTTTCCCAGTGAATAATGATGATTACAAATGATTGGAACTCCTCCTTATATAGTAGAGGAATCATAATTATGGTACATCTCTAATTACATAAGGGAATCACATAAACAGATAATTAACCGCTTCTAGATTGATCCGTTCTGAGATTCATGCCATGATCCTCGGCCAATGGCGGATACCTCGCTCTTTCTGTTACTAAACTACCCCGATGCTACTCCAAGTCTATCTCCCTTGGCTTCGATTGATACTGACCTTGATCTCGAGAGATACTCCGATCTCGAACTCAACGCCTCAACTCTTCGACGCAACATCCTGGTCTTGATCAAATAGTGCACAGATAGTCCCCTCGTTTCTTGGAATATAATGATAAGAAATGAATTGAGCCTTCAATTTTTCTATGACCTCGATAGACGATGATTTCATCCTCGTGACGTAAGTGATATAAGGGACTGAAATGTCTCATAGGTACAGTTCCGTAAACCATTAATGAGAATCAGTGGGCGGTCGGCCACTAGTGCTGTCAAACTGTCACTGTAAATCTATAAATACAGCTTCTTTTCGTTGAATCAAATTTTATTTTCATCTTTATCAGTTCTTTTAAGCTTTAAACTCTCGCAAGCTCTTCTCTTTCATTACTTCTTAGGTCATCTCCGCTAGTTTCGAACCACCAGAACTTACTACCTTCCTCTTTTTTCAACTCATATAATGGCAAAAACATCCAAAACTATTCCACAAAAGGAAAAAGCTTTCTTTTCTTCTTCACGGCCGGCCGGCGATAAAACGCCAGCGTAACCGCTCCTTGAGGAATTGATTCCTGGCCCGTGCACACTTAAATATCACCGGCGTAACCACTCCCTGAGGAATTGATTCCCCGCCCGTGCACACTTAAATCCAACTTTAAAACCGAGAATCCTCCATCAGTTCCGGGTCGATGTGAGCACGTATCGAGGTATATCTGCTCGATAACCGTGGGTTACCTCGAGAAAATAAAAGGGATTGCAACTGGGGGGACAAAGTTTTAGAGATCCCTTCTCCTGAAGAAAGCATTACCACCCACGTGAAAGGGTATCTAAGTGTTTACATTTATCCTTTCACGTTGGGCCCCCTCGATCCAGTCATCATTGACTTTTGCTGTCAAATTCAGGTGACTCTAGGCCAAATACACCCTTCCTTTTGGCGTATTGTGATCATGCTTCGGTTCTTCACCAACAAAGTTGAGGGGTTGTCGTTCACCCTTGACCACCTTATCCGACTATACAGCCCTCGTATCTTTCGGGGATTAATCAAGTTGAAACATCGAGTGACCAAGGTGTTGTTCTCGAACATCGATGAGGACAAAGACCAAGGGTGGATGGGTCGATTTGTTCGGGTGAGGACCTGTAAACTCATCCCGAAAGAGAAAATGTCATTTCCTTAGAAATAGAACCTGAAGCATAAGTAACACTTTACTTGTGGGTTTCCATATTGTGTTTTATTTTCTGCTTTACTTAAAACCTTTCTTTATTATGCAGCAGTTTCTTGGGTGCCTCGAGCAGTCCCTGACCTCGAGAACTAGGTCTGGAAGCTAGCCTCGACTTCTTCCCATGTCGAGCGTTGTTGGCGTGACTTGGCAAAAAGGTCGATGGGAATCAAAGAACCATCGTAATTTTCCCTTTTCTCGTACTTGGTACATTGGCTAAATCTTTTTTTTCTTACTTAATCTTCTTTTGTGCAGGCCTGAACAAGGAATCGGTCTTGAGGCCTCCGAATGGTGAGGAAGAGGCGATGGCCCGAGTTTTGAAGCTGGGAAAGGACAATAAAAGAAAGAGGGTCTCGACATCCGAGGACCCCAAACCCAAAAAGGCAGCAGCTCGTAAATCCAATGGGAACGCTATCCCCTGACTATAGATTCAGTCCAAAGGTTGAGGGAAGAAGAAGAAGAAGAAAATGAAAAAAATGATGGCGGTGACTCGACGTTGGTGACCCGAGTGAGGAAGACTGCCGAGACCACCAAGGACATAAAATTGGTGGTGGTTGACGAGGCCTTGCCTCGTGCTTAAGAAGTTTCAGACAAGGTCCCCGAACCATCTGAGGTTGAGACTGTCTCACCTAGAGCGACGATCTTATCAGAAGGGACTGGTCCAGAAACCCCCAGAGCCTAACAGAGCACCCCAACTGACTCGCTCGGGTCAGCTACAGTAGCTCACTCACCATCTTTTCCCGCATTTTCCAAAGACACCATAAGGAATGCGCAGGCCATGAGGACTCCTGAAATAGGCGGAGTTCCCGGTGTGGAGGATCCTTTTCGGGATCGCTTCACCGGGGTCGAGGATGCCTCCGACCTCAACGATGCTTCCAACCTCTTCGAAGAGGCCCAACGTCTTCTAAGCCGAGTAAGCATTAATTTTGTTGATGTAGCTTCCTTTCATTTTTCCTTTCCTCTGTCTAACTCTTATCTTTTCTCATGCAGTCTTTCTCTAAGTCTCGAGCTGACTTAATCCAATGCGAGGACGATATCCAAAGGCTTTAAAAGGAGAGGAATGCTCTCAAGATTCTCTGCAGGAAGAGGGACGAGGAGATCAGAGACCTCCGAGCTGATTTGGCCAGAGCCCGTAAGGAGGAAACCGAGCTGAACGAGCAGGTAACAATTCTCTTGAAAAAATATGAGCTCAATTCAAGGGTGGAAGCTAACATATCAATGTCACAGTTGTAGCAAAAGATTGAGAAGATCGAGTTGTTCCAGAAGGAGGTCGATCAAGCAAAAACTGACTACTATAAGTGGAAGCAAGGCATGGACCGCTTTGCTGAGGAGAAAGAGACCACCTTGGCTCAATTGTCATCGGTCGAAGTCCAACTTCGGAGTGATAGGGAGAAGTGCTCGGTTTAGGCCAAGAGGATGGACGAGCTCGAGGATGAGCTTGCTAAGGAAAAAGCTGAGGCTAAAAAAATGAAGGTCGAGGACGATAAGTCGGTGGTCATATATCTGACTGATGTCGAAGCTGCTCAAGCACAATTGAAGGAGGCCGTAGACCGCGCAATGGACTTTCAAGCTTGCCAAATGCCAATCCCGAAGAGAGACCCTCGAGGAGATCCATGCCCAAGGTTTCGACCTTTCTAAGGAGATAGCACATGAAAAGGTGCATGAAGCTAATGCCAAGCTACTGGCCTCTTTCGATGACGATGATGAAGGTAGCAAGAGCGCGTCCGATAATAATGAGGGTCCTGAAGAGGAAGCTGCCCCCGAGGAGGGAGTCACCCCCGAACATAGCTAGGGCCCTTGTATTTTTCTTTTATTTTGTGTAGGGCCCTTGTCGGTCATTTGTAAATACCTTTGTTCAAATATATATAAGAATATTTCCTTTCTCGAACTCCGTCTCAATTTTTTCCTTGTGACAATTTCAAATCTGCTTTGTGCCTTGTAAAATTTTAACATACTTTATGCTTTGTGAAAATTATGTTTAAGACTTCAAGTTTGGGCAACTTGGCCGAAGCCAGACTAATATTGCCTTTGTAGTCGAGTGAGTTTGCTTGAACTCGAAGTAAAAGAACCCTTAGGTTTGAATTGAGTGAGAATGGATTCTCGAACTACAGTCGAGTAAGTTCTTGCTCAAACTTGAAGTAGTGAAACCCTTAGGCTTGAATTGAGTGAGAATGAATTCTCGAACTCAAAAATATAATAGCCCTTAGGCTCTTGAGTCGGGACGATATGGCCTTAGAAAATGGATTTTCCCCCTTTTTGGCTTAGAGATTTTTACAGGCCTTAGCATGAAGTTTTTACGTGGGTTTTTTGAGGGTTTAATATTTATTGAAACCCTTTGCATTTTATACCTTAGCACAAATTTTTATTTAAACAGTTCGATACCTCTTAAGGTTTCTCGAGGGCTGATATTATCGAATCCCTTTGATTATTTTGCCGAGAGTAGCCTTTTTTAACCGGTTTTCATAAGGATTCGAAGGCCTATTTTTATTGCGGAATTCGGACGTCTCCGAGATGCGCTAGTTTGGCCGCACCATTTGGGTATTCCTCTTGGGCTTATTTTCTCAATAACACTTCGAACTTGTTCAAAGTGTTAGTCCCCGAGTATGGTGGCCTTATCCTATAAAATTGAGGGTTGCCTCTTTGATATCTTACGATTTCGAAGTTTGATAGTTCGAACATGTTGATTTTTTCTACAGCAGTCCCCGAGTATGGGGTTGATCATTCGAGGTTTAGTTGTATTTGGCCCTTGAGCCAATTTTCAAAAGAAATCATAAGTGTGGAACTTGTAAAGTAGAAATTTTCATTAAGGCACAGGACATCTGGTAAGGAAAAGTACTTCTTTCAATAGTACATACATGCATACATGTTTTTCCGTTAGGGCTCGAGTAATCTATACGGACACGGTTCATTCGACCGTTTGGCCCATTAAAGAGTTTTCCTATCGAGACCCTGTTGACATGAAGTATTTTCCTTGAAATTATAACATCAGAGGATGATGCCCCTAGTATTCGAGGTTGATAGTAAAGAATCCTCGGATACTCTAAGTTAGCACGAACAACGGTTGCCTGGTTAAAAACCTTGCTGGAAAAACCCATTTGGGATAAAAACCGGTCGAAGGGAAAAAGAGTGCAACGCATGCTTTATAATCTAATATCTTCCTGCCTGGAGAGAAATTCGATGCCTTCACTCGAACACCTGAAATTAAGTTAGTGTAAAACATAAATGAAAAAAGAGAAGGTCATACCTCAGCAATAGTATTGTTTGAGGAGTGATATGTTTCAACCATTTGGTAGTCCCTCGCCATTCGTCGTACCAAGCTTGTAGGATCCCTTTCCGACGATGTCGAGGATCTGGTACGGTCCTTCCCAATTTGGGCCAAGTTTTCCTTTATTTGGGTCTCGAGTATTGAGGATGACTTTTCTCATAACCAAGTCCCCGATTCTGAAGAGGCGAAGGTTGGTCCTTCAAATCTAATACCTTTCGATGCGTTATTTTTGCGCGGCCATTCGAACAAGAGCGGCTTCTCATTTTTCATCTAATAGTTCGGGCTCATACTCATAGCCTCGTGATTGGATATCGAAATCTGGTGTTGGGTTCCCCCACTTCGACCGGGATCAAGGCTTCGGCGCCATATACTAAGGAGAACGTTCTTGATAAGATCCTTTTTATTTTGTGATCTTCGAGAAACTTTGTTATTTTGCTACCGATGAATTGTTTTCCATTGTGGCATACAATCTCAGCAGGTATCCTGAATCGGCATATGATGTGATCCCAGATGAAGTCTATAACTTCCTTTTATCTGACTTTATCGAAGGCATGTTCTTTAACCCATTTAGAGAAATAGTCAGTCATAAATAAAATGGACTTAGTTTTACCTGGGCCCGATGGCAGAGGGCCGACAATATCCATCCCCCATTTCATAAATGGCCATGGGGATAGGACTGAATAAAGTTGCTCTCCGGGCTGGTGGATCATTGGTGCATACCTTTGACATTTATCACATTTTCGAACGAATTATTTAGTGTCTTTCTCCATACTAGCCCAATAGTACCCCTGCTCTAAGGATATTGTGAACTAGTGATTCGGCACCGGAGTGGTTCCTGCAAGTACCCCCGTGAACTTCTCATAGGACGTATTTGGTGTCCCCTAGTCCCAAGCATACTGCTAACGGTCCATCGAACATCCTCCTGTATAACGTTCCATCCTCATCCAATGTGAATCGAGCAGATTTTGTTCGTAGAGTCCTCGATTCCTTAGGGTCCGATGGGAGCTTTTCGTTTTTCAAATACTCAATATATTTATTCCTCCAATCCCAGGTTAGGCTCGTGGAGTTTATTTTGGTGTGGCCTTTTTCGATCACTGACTTCGAGAGTTGAATGAAATTTCCCGAGCTAATTTCGTCGTCCTCGACTGATGATCTTAGGTTTGCGAGGGCATTGGCCTCGCTGTTTTGCTACCGAGATACATGCTGCAAAGTCCATTCTTTAAAATGATGTAATGTTACCTGCAATTTATCCAAATACCTTTGCATTCGATCCTCTCGAACCTCGAAGGTTTTGTTGACTTGGTTTACCACCAGTAAGGAGTCACCTCGATGACTTTCGCTTCCAAGCTTTTAGCTAGTTCGAGACCTGCAATCATGGCCTCGTACTCATCCTTATTATTAGTCAACTTAGAAGTTTTGATAGATTTTCTAAATGTGTTTCCCATAGGCGGCTTCAAAATTATGCCTAACCTAAACCTTCCACATTTGAAGCGTCATCTGTAAAAAGGGTCCACACCCCCAATGATGTACCCAATTTTAACAAAAGTTCCTTTTCGACCTCGAGTACGAGGGCTGGGGTGAAGTCGGCCACAAAGTCTGCTAATATTTGAGACTTGATGGCCATTCGGGGTTGATATTCGATATCATATCCACTGATTTTGACGGCCTATTTGTCCAATCAGCCCGACAGTTCGGGCTTATGTAAAACATTACGAAGAGGGTAAGCGGTTACCACACATATTGGGTGACATTGAAAATACGATTTTAGCTTCCTAGAGTCGCTTTTTAGAGCAAGTGCCAATTTTTTGGAGTGTGGATATCGAATTTCTTCCTCCCCTAAAGTTCGATTTACATAATAAACGGTAAATTGTGTACCTTTCTCTTCTCGAACTAGGACACCACTTACCGCGATCTATGAGACTGCTAAGTATAGGTAGAGTTATTCGTCTGTTTTTGGAGTATGAACAAATGGTGGAATTGAGAGATACCTCGTCAATTCTTCTAAAGCCTGTTGACATTCTGGTGTCCAAGCAAAATTGTTCTTTTTTTTTAGCAGTGAGAAGAACCTGCGGCTTCGATCGGAAAACCTCGAAATGAATCGGCCTAAGGCGGCTACCAGCCTTTGCACGACCTTGACACTGTCCACGACTGTGATGTATTTGATTACCTTGATTTTATCGGGGTTGATCTCGATCCCCCGATTTGAAACCATAAAACTGAGGAACTTTCTTGAACTGACCCCGAAAGCACATTTCTCGAGGTTGAGCTTCATGTTGTATTTTCTTAGTATTCTGAAGGTTTCATGCAAATGTGTCAAATGGTCATCTGCGCGCAGGGACTTAAATAGCATATCATCAATATATAATTCCATCGACTTACCCATTTGTTCTTCGAACATGTTATTTACTAGTCATTGGTAGGTAGCACCATCATTTTTTTAGCCTAAAAGGCATTACGTTATAACAATATGTGCCATACTTAGTGATGAAAGAAGTCTTTTCCTGATCTTCCGAGTTCATTTGAATTTGATTGTACCCGGAATAGGCGTCGATAAAACTAAGGATCTCGTGGCCGTTCGTGGCATCGATCATACGATCGATGTTAGGCAGAGGAAAAGAGTCTTTGGGGCATTCCTTGTTTAAATATTTATAATCTACACACATCCTAAGTTTGTTCCCCTTTTTAGGAACTACAACTACGTTTGCTAACCATTCGGGATACTTTACTTCCCGAATGGATCCTATTTTGAGAAGTTTAGTTACCTCGTCCTTGATGAATGCATGTTTTACCTCAGACTAGGGCCTTTTATTTTGTTTCACTGGCCTGAACTTCAGGTCCAGACTCAATCGATGTGTTATTATTTCTGGTGGGATCCCTGTCATGTCTAAGTGGGACCAAGCAAAACAATCCATGTTATCAACAATAAATTTAATGAGTTTCTTCCTGAGTTCGGGGGTTAATCCCTTACCCAGGTATACCTTTCGTACGGGCATGTACTCGATCAATATAACATGTTCCAGCTCTTCGACTGTTGATTTGGTGGCATCGTAATATTCGTGAATAACGAAGGATCGAGGGATCCAATAATCATCATCTTCTTCTTCCATTCACTGCTTCTCCGATTCAGTCGAGGCTAGTGGATGTGGTTGCTATTTGACCTCCTATTTTCTTTTGACCGTCGATCCCTTTGACGTCTAAAGTGCCGATATTGGTATTACCTCATCGACCACGAACATTTCCTTTGCAGCATGTTTCTCCCCGTATACTATTTTCACCCCGTCCGGCGTCAGGAATTTCATTAATTTGGTGGAGAGTCGAAGTGACTACCCTCATATTGTGAATCCAGGGCCTCCCTAGAAGGGCGTTGTACCTCATGTCTCCCTCGATTACATGGAACATGGTTTCTTGAATAGTTCTAGCCACGTTCACCGGTATAATAATCTATCTTTTAGTTTTTTCGCTGGCCATGTTGAAACCGTTCAAGACCCGAGTTGCGGGCATAATTTGGTCTTGTAGGCTGAGCTGCTCCATTACCCTCGATCGGATGATATTTGCCGAGCTACTTGGATCCACTAAAACACGCTTAACTTGAACTTTATTCATAAAGATAGAAATTACCAGAGCGTCATTATGGGGTTGAGAAATTCCTTCTGCTTCCTTATCATTGAATGATACGGTGCCTTTTGGCACATAATCGCAGGTCCATTTTTCCCTAGAAATTGATACTTTAGTGTGTTTGAACACGGGCCCTTGTGGAATATCGACAATCATATGGATCACATGTTATGGCTCTTCCTATTCATTTTTCCTGTTGGTGTCCCTTTCTCTGAAATGATTCTTGGATCGATCACTTAAGAATTCTCGAAGGTGACCCTCATTGAATATACGGGCTACCTCCTCTATTAGTTGCATGCAATCTTCAATTTTGTGGCCATGTGTGTCGTGATACTTACACATCAGATTGGGATTTCTTTGGGAAGGATCGGCCTGTATGGGCATGGGCCATCTAGTATCTTTGATTCTTCCAATTGCCTATATAATACCTTATGCGTCGATATTAAAGTTATACTCCGAAAATCGAGGTGCCTCTATGGGATCGGCGTGCTTATCAAAAACCACTTTTGCTCATAAGTCCCCGAGAACTCTGTCCTTGATCAATTCTTCGATCATTTCAGGTGGAATTTCATCCAGGACCGCAGTTCCTGCAATCTGCGATGTATGGTTGATATCGGTCTTTGTTCGACCGAGGTTCCCTATCGATATCTCTCTGATTTCTGCCTGCAAACCGGTTCGGATATATGGAACCGGAAGGAGTTCCCAATGGGTCATCTTCGACTCTGATCTTCGATTGGTACCGATTATGTACATCAGCCAGGCTACCACCGGATATTCGATCAAGTTTTTCTTTAGTTGACGTGATACTATCGAACTTCGTTCATTTAACACCTGAGTGAAGGCTTGAACAGCCCAATCATTTGTGACCGGTGGAAATTCCATGCGTTCTATTTTGAATCGAGACATGAACTCCCTAAGCATTTCATTATCCTTCTATTTTACTTTGAACAGGTCTGATTTCCTTGTCGCAGCCTTTACGGCCTCGGCACGTGCCTTTACGAAAGAATCTGCGAGCATGGCGAATGAGTCAATGGAATTTAGCGGTAGATTATGGTACCAAATCATTGCTCCTTTCGACAGAGTTTCTCCGAACTTTTTGAATAGAATAGATTCAATATCGACATCTTCCAAATCGTTACCTTTGATGGCGTATGTGTTATGCCCCGTAATATTATGTTACGATGATGTTACGCCTCGCAGTATTATGTTACGATGATGTTACGTCCCACAGTATTATATTATGATGATGTTACACCTTGCAGTACGACATTACGATGACGTTACGCTTCGCAGTATTAAATTACGACGATGATGTACCATGTAGTATTGTACGTTGAATTTGTTGTAAGGTAATTGACATCCAGTCCAAGGAAAAGATTATTTGGAGATTATAAGGATTATGCTATTTCAAAACAAGTGATGAGAAAATTCATGAAGGTGAGAGGGGAAGCAAGGCAAAAAAATAAATTTTCGTCCAAGTTTGGCATGTTGGGATAAAATGCAGGTCCAGCGTTAATACCCGATATTTATGGACTATTACCATATAAGGTACCACATGACCATGATAGTAGGTGTACAAAGTGTGTTAAAAGTAAGTATTATTCTAAGTAATTTGAGATAATTCCTAATTATATGGATAATTGGACAATTATTTGTTAATGGGGAATTAACCAACTAATTAAAGAGATAAGTGGACAATTATTGAATAAGGAGTTGGTCTTTAACGTGGCAGCCCACAAAGTCACAAAAATGTGATTCTTAAAGCTTTCCTATATGTGGCATATCAATAATAATAGTGTCTTAATCATACAAAGAGTGGGGCCACTCCTTTTAGTAAAGACTTCTAACATAAACCATTAAAATACATGTTCTATTTGCAATTTGAGGAGATTGGCAGTTCAAGCTACCAGTAGCTAAAGATAGTCCTCCTAGGGGAGGTAATATGGATTGTTTATATCCTAAAGGTAGGCCAAGAGATACTAGTGATTATTTTCATTCATATAAAAGAACTTTCTTAATTGAAAGCAAACGGATGAAGCTTCAAATATGTATTTGCAATTCTAAGAGATTTGCAACGAAGGTATACTGTGTAATCATAACGAGATTTTTTGATCCTAAGAGAGCACAGTACAATATTTCCCAAGAATATCATACGGATTTTTTCCTACTCCAGGTATGTTAAGGCTATGCCTTCTTTCTTTTGGCATGGTCCAAACTTTACTGAAGAAATGAGCAAATACACAGTTTTTATAAATTACTCTATTCATAGAAATAGTAGGGGTGTCTATATTCTTGATTCCCCATGAGAATTATTATTATCTTCTGTTCATGGGTCTTGAAAATACGTATGTTGGTAAAGTTTATTTCATGATATTAATTAGAGGCATAATGGCCTTATGACGTACCGAGAGATTTTATTGACGTATTTCATATGCATTTACATATGCACATTGACCACTGACCAGATGGTGTTATATACGTGTATATATGTAAATATATGTATATGGGATACGGGAAAAGGTTACGGCATTATATATGCACCACCACCTGATCAGCTGGTATATGATGATGATGTTGCCCACAGTGAATGAAATATGATTCAAACGGCGTTATATATGTATGTATATTCAAACGACATTATATATGCGTATATATGTATGTATATATATGTATATGGGATATGGGAAAGGTTATGGCGTTATATACGCACCACCATCTGATCAGCTGGTATACGATGATGATTTTGCCCACAGTGGCCGATATGATATGATGGGATGCCCTCAGAGGCTGATGATGTTATGAAACATGTACCAATGCACGACATGACATTCATATGCATATGTATGACGCTAAAAGTAATTTATGATTTACAGAGCTATTCAAGCTTACAGGTTGAGTCATGTGATCTATATTTCTTCCATGTCTCTTATGTACTTATTTATGTGCCTTACATACTCGGTACATTATTCGTATTGACGTCCCTTTTGCCTAGGGACGCTGCGTTTCATGCCCGCAGGTCCCGATAGACAGGTCGAGATCCCTCCAAGTAGAATATCAGCTCAGCGAAAGATGTTGGTGCGCTCCATTTGCTTCGGAGTCGCTTGTTTGGTCAGTATGATTTAGATGTGTATTATTTGGTATGGCGGGGCTCTGTACCGACCTTTATGACAATTATGTATCCTTAGAGGCTTGTAGACAGATGTCATGTACGTAAAAGATTGTATGGCCTTTTCGGCCTATGTTTTGAGTTTATAAATGATTATGTTGGCCTATTAGGACTGTATTTCACGTGTATATGATGATGTAATAAGAATGATATGTTAAGCCGGTACTCGGTCGAGTAAGGTACTGGGTGCCCGTCGCGGCCCATCGGTTTGGGTCGTGACAGTATGTATAGGAGGTGACATGGTCGTTGGGATTGGTGGTCCTATGGTACTTTGGGATTTCTGGCATACGAAATTTTTGGGAATAGGCTTCGGAGCCGCACTTGGAGGGAATGGCTTCTGTACAAAATTTTTTGAATCCATTACTTTCAAAATTGGAGGTGCCCCCGGTATTTGATCAACCCGGGAGTTGGACGTTTCCACTTTCTTATCATTTGCCTCAATTTTCTTCTCTCCCGATTCGATTTGTTTGGTGAGCTCCTCGAGCATCTTCATTATTGCGGGGTCAGTCCATGATTCATTATTATTTGAGCTTTATGGTACTGGCTCGATCCTGTGGACAGTTTCCAGTTCGACCCCACTCGGTGTTCGATGTTGATTCAGTAGTTGTGCAATAGCTTCCTGTTGATCATGTAGCATCTTGAATATCACTTCGAGGCTGACTCCTCCATCCCCTCCGCCCTATGTACCTCGACCACCAGATCAACCTTCTCTGCATATACTCCCCTCGGGGTCTGCGCCTAGATTGGCATTTAGAGCGATATGTAAATTGATGTCGACTGGATTGCCAATTGGTGCTCCTTCGAGATCAGCTGGTGGTACCTCGACCCCTGGAGCAACTAAATTGTCATTTTCCCAGTGAAATCCGAGGCCATTATCACCATGTGCAGGTGTTGTTTGTGAGTTTGACATATTTTATCCTGAAAGAAAAAGTAT
Source organism: Nicotiana paniculata (assembly GCA_005239505.1). Taxonomy (NCBI): domain Eukaryota; kingdom Viridiplantae; phylum Streptophyta; class Magnoliopsida; order Solanales; family Solanaceae; genus Nicotiana; species Nicotiana paniculata. The sequence goes on along the minus strand of MDKI01190390.1, from coordinate 9,385 downwards.
TTGACAAGAACAAACGTAAAGTAGTGTGTGTTATCGAAATCAGTATTGAATAATCACTATTATCCTTAGCCTCATGGTAGGCGCCAAACTGTTTACCCTAAAATTTGGATAAAAATTAAACTTATATTGTGGTTTAAAGGATATGTGATTTCACCCAATACCAATTGATAATTGAGAAAGTAAATGACAGAATTGAACTGTGAAATAAATAAACCAGTAGGCAAGTTGAACCTTGACCTCGAATTAGAGTACTCCCGAGGTGATAATAGTATAAGAACTGTAAAGAATGAATAACTCTGATGAACAGTAACAAGCAAGAAAGAAAGTGTTGTATAGCCTTTTCCCAGTGAATAATGATGATTACAAATGATTGGAACTCCTCTTTATATAGTAGAGGAATCCTAATTTGGTACATCTCTAATTACAGAAGGGAATCGTATAAACAGCTAATTAACCGCTTCTGAATTCATCCGCTCTGAGATTCACGCCATGATCCTCGGCCAATCACGAATATCTCGCTCTTTACGTTACTAAACTACCCCGATGCTACTCGAGGTCTATCTCTTTTGGCTTTGATTGATATTGACCTTGATCTCGAGAGAGACTCTGATCTCGAACTCAACGCCTCAACTCTTCGATGCAACATCCTGGTCTCGATCAAATAGTAAAATCAGGTAGTCCTGATTTCTACCGTACACACCCTTCCCAGTCCGTTCATTAAATGTTTTATACTTGGATTTGGACTTGGGGACTCTGACCTTAACCTATATATACCCCCCCCCCCCCCCCCCAAACGTGATTATTGAGGGATTAGTCAATTTTTGGAGGCGAAAAAGGCAAAGAAACACAAACGGAGCACGGAATTCATCGATTTTTTCATCTTTCATCTAGTATTCACGGCTTTTATGTTTAAAAAAATATTTTGATTATTGTCATGAATATGAGGTTCTAATAGCCTCATTATTCTGGGGTTATGAGTCGTTATTGATTATTGTAGTTTGATGGTTTATTGCTTTGCTTGACTTATCATATGAATTTGTTTATTTAATCTTGTACTTAATTATACTATTGCATATCTAACAATAGAGTACTATCTCTGAATTTATAGTTGAACTCGAAACAGGAAACTATAAATTGCATATAAGATTGAATAGAGTAAGTTCTTGAATCCAGGCATTGGAGAATGGATTCGCGATTAGGATAAACATATTCTAGTTGCTTGGTTACTTTTGCATTTCACGTTAATTCTGATTCTATAGACATACAGTCTTAGGTTGGCTAGAATAGGCGAGCGAAGCGTCGAAAGAAATTCACGAGAAAAATAAACCATGTTAATTAATAAATTATATAAGTCAAGTGATTAAATCAACCTGAGAACACAATAAGAGAGACATTAATCCCATAACCCCAGAATATTCACATCTCATTGAACTCTTTCTAAATGTTTGTTTGTTTGTTTGCAACTTTGAATTGTTACTTTAGTAATTTCATATTAATTTTTAGTCATAAAAATCACAATCACTTTCTTCACAACCACTTAATTAATAAATCTATAAATGGTTTAGATTGGACGATAGTGATGATAAATCCTCGTGGGAAAAATATTTTCTCATCACTTTATTATTTGTCGACCGTGTATACTTGTGTGTGTGTGTTTGGACCCAATATTTAATTATTGTAATGTGATATTGATGTGCATGCAACGGTATAAGTATATGGATTGATGTGCATGCGGTGACATAAGGTGAGATTTATACGCGTGTTGCTAGTAAGGGAATTACTTGAATCCACGCAGTGAGATAAGGGGGATAAAGTGTATGTGGCTATTTCAGAAAAAATAATTTTAAAAATAAATGCAAGGCTCACGCGGCGACATAAGGAAGATTGTGATTGTGAATTGTGAAATGTGATTTTGAGGCATGGTACCTCGGTTGTGATTCTTATTGTAAATTCTATATTGGAACGGCTCGTTGATTGGATGGTTATTATTTTTTCTTAAAACATGTCACTTGTATTTTGATTGTATTTGGTTGGCTATTGCTCCGCGGTGATATGGACTCGACCCGCTCCTACCCACTCCGGGGTACCATAAATTTTTTCGATATTCTTATGTTGGAACCATTGTGACTTCTTGTGCAAGTTATGCATTCTATGTGATTTGTTGTGTTGCTTTAATATACCAATTTGTGTCTTCGTTGATACTTCGTAAACCGATTGTCAAGATAAATTTACTTGCGTGTAGTCATTATCTCATATTTTGTTGAGTTGTTGGTAGTATAACGGCTTCAAATAAAATAATTATTAATATGCTTTATTTTATGTGACTCTTAATATAGAACTCATTATCTCTCTTGGTGCTTTACTCTTTTTAAATGGTTATCATATTTTACTTTAATTGAGTTCTCAAATTAAACTCATTACCTCATTTGATATTTTACTTTATTTTTAAAACGTTATTTCACTTTTCTTGATTGATTTCTAAACTAAACTCATTTAATACTCTATTTTGTATAAATTATACTTTATTTTACTTTATCTGATTTTAAAATAAACTCATTATCCCACGCCTTACTTTATTCAAGATTGTTATTATGCCTTATTGTATTTAATAAAACTCTCAAACATTTTATTTGGCATTTGACTCGGATACAATGAACATGGTTGCACGTGAACTTTGTCGTACGAAGGTGACTGATAATTTAGGCACGATATGTCGTGTGTGTATGATTCGGGATTGTGGCTTATGATATGTGATTACGAGGTTTGGTGCCTTGGGGTAACTCTTGTTGCAAGTCATGTGTTGAGAACGATTTGGTTACTTGAACTGTCATTTGCTCCCTTAATTGAGTTCATTCATATTTCATTTGCGTTCTGATTATGTTGTTGCTTTATTACCCGTTTATTTCTGCTGCCATTTGTGTTTTTATATTCCATTGTTGATCGTATATCAATAATATTTTCGATGTTAGCCTTACATTGATGTTCTTTCCATTGTTAGATTTATGTTAATATCTTGTAAAAGCTTTTATAACTAGTAGGTGTCTTAACCTGGCCTCGTTACTACTCTACCAAGGTTAGGCGTGATACTTGTTGGTACCGTTGTGGTGTACTAATGCTACGCTTCTGCATATTCTTTGTGCAGGTCCAGGTACTTCGTATCGTGTTGGATTTAAGAGTTGTGTCTGCGCGGTTGGAGACTTCAAGGTATACCTGTCATTTCCTTCGCAGGCCTCGGAATCACTTCTTGATATTATCTTTGCTACTATTTATCTTCGTTCCAAAGCAGTATTGTACTTAGAGATTCTAGTGTATCTCAGTAGAGCTTATGACTCTATACTACCGGTTCTGTGAATTATATAACTATTTTTCAGCTTTAGTTACGTTATTTTATTTGTCAGTTTAATTCTTATATAGTTGAATTGGTTATTTCTGTTAGATCTCTTCATGTATTAGGCTTATTTAATCTTGGAGACTAGGTGTCATCATGACATCCTAAGGTGAAAATTTGGGATCGTGACAATTCACAAGTTTGACTGGGAGTTGACTTTGGGGCTACTGGGGTATTATTGTTCTGGGAATTGGAATAGGTCATTTCATCATTTGGTATTTGTGTGCAAAGTTCGGGTTCGTTCCAGATTGGTTAGGCTTGAATCGAATGCTTGGTTTGAAGTTGAAAATTTATGAACTTAAGAATTGATCTTCATCGACGATTTTTTATTTTGATGTTATTTTTTGTGTTTTTAACCTTTGGATAAGTTTGGAATATGTTTATTTATATAGTTTGGTATAAAGGATTGGGTCACGTAGGGGCTCGGTTGATTTTAGTGAGTGGTTTAGAACTATTTCGGAGTTTGCATTGATTGTTGGTTTTGGTACAACGCATCTGCGGAGGAATAGTCGTAGATGCGAAGTTGCACCTACGCATGAGGTATTCAGCTATTTTATTCATTGCTTATTGATGATATTTCATTCGAGTTGTGTTATTTATTTGTTTGGCTTATCTGACGAGTTGGATTAGGTGTCATTGTGACTTGGCAGAATTTTGGGTCATTACAAATTGTGTAAGTGCATTTTCTTAGTTTTGTCTATTACTAAAAAAAAAAATTGGTATGAACAGTTTTTATTTTAACTTTTTAATCTGATCAATCATCTCTTTCATTATTCAACCTTATAAATTTGTATGCTTGATTAATGATACTTTTTATTTTTTCAATTAGATTTATTTGTTCTATAGTAAGTCTATGAACATAATTTTAAAACTGAGAAATAGTAATATGATATTAAAAAAAAAAAAAAGTCAAGAAAGATACGAACGTTGGGAATATAAAGGTGTAAAATAAGCACTTTAAAAAACTCAATTGAGATAGGAGGAGAATAATGTCTATTATTCAAATTTGGAGCTAGAGTTTATGTTTTAAAGCAAAGTTCGAGATTATAAATTATTTTCACCCATTTTCTTTTTCCTTGCTCATAAATGCTATTACTTGTAATAATATGACATTATTTGTTAGCAACAGAGAATATAAACGTTTTAACGTGGTTTATAGACGCGTAAATTAGTTTAGTCGAGAAATATGAAATAAACAGAAACAAAAGTAATATTATGAATTAAAATACAAGTCTGGCTATGAACTTAGGCTCTCCGATAACAGAAGTGAAACAATAGTCAAGAATAAAGACGAAAAATATTATTATGAGATGAGAGTTGACTTAAGTTTTTGTGTACAGAATATTTTGTGTCCACAATGGATGCTAGTTCTCCTATTTATAGCTTTATTTTGGGAGACAAGATCTTCAAATCAAGATCCTCTTAAATGAGAATAAAACCGTCATTAATTGATGCATAACAATTGGCTATAAACGCAAATATTCTTTGTAACGGTTGCTCACTGAATGCTAATCGGTGTCAATTCTTTGAATCTTTATCATCGGCTACGTTGTCTTCGGGATTCATCTAACATCGATCATATATTTGCAACTGGTATCTACTATTTTCTTACTCACGTCCTACCTATCTTCAGCTTCAACTGTCATTAACTAATTTTACGGCATACAGTTTCTAATTATGAATAATAATTACTTCTAATTCTGATCAGTATATGATGAGCCTTTCCAATTGAAATGATTGTTCATCGAGAGGCAATCCCTATTTTTTGCATATGTATTTAATTAGTGCTTAAACATTTTATTTTCCAACTTCCTTAGTACTTTTCCTCTACTTACTTTAATGGGGTATAGTTGATATTGTTGTATGACTTGCATTACATACTTTTTTATATTATTAGTATCTATGAACGTGCGTTGCACATTGATAATGGCATGTGATGATTTAAATATTTATTTATATGAAGTAACAATAAAATTTAATTAATGAGAAATTTTTTATCTATAATAATACAACAATCATATAAATGTCGAAAAATATTATTACATTAGCATAATACATAAATTTAAATAAAAGAAAATCATCAAAACTTATGCAAATGATCAATTTTGTCATGTTAGTTAGATAATTATATATTATAGTTTAAAAGTATTTAATGTGATGGTATCTTAACGAATACTTCTTTGTGTACAATATTTTTCTGTGTATGTTTCCTTCTAATGTGTTGGTTGCTCTGCCTTAACCAAAACTCTTGTTGTTGATCTTGATATCCCTCTTAAAAGTGCAACATACAGTTGTTCGTGCAAGAAAATATATTATGGTAAATATAGTCAAATATTTAGGATGTTTGTCTAATGCTTTATTTATTATATTTGCAAAACATAAACATACTAAACATCATTTTCAAATTTAAAAGGATATTCCTTAGTTTCGAAAGGCGAAAGTTGAATTCAGTGATAAAAATATACTTAGAAGCACATTAACAAGTATCATAATTTGTGCATGTATGACGTTATTGTCAAAACTTCTATATACCATATGTGTGCTATTACACAAGCTACTCGGCGTATCTAAGTTTTTCAGTAGCATGACAGACATATTTTTTTTCAAAATTAACTTATATACAATGAACGATCAATTTTTACTTAGTCTATTATATATATGGTGACACTAATATACGTAAGAAATAAGAAACTTGACAACAAACATGTATAGTAGAAGGCTATTTGGTATTTAAGTATTCTTCTTGGTAGTAATGATTGGTATCATTTTCTGCTGAGTCAAAAGCTGAAAAATATTTTGTTTTTACTATAAAATTTTGCAATCAACCTTTTATTTAGTTGATCAGCATATTCATTTCTGCTAGCTAATATATGTTTTGAATTCTATCATGCGATTTGCACAAATTACATTTTAATCTAATGATAGAAATATTTCTTTTATTAAATACATTATTTTTACCATTGAGATTGATTACCAAGTGTTTAGGAAGAACCAAAACATTTTTTATTGGATACTCTTCTTCGTTTCTGACACGAAACAAGAAGACATTGAATACTGGATCTATTCTTACTTTATATTTCTTATTTGTTAAATTTTTTTTGTTTGAGGCCAAGCTAGCTTTTACAGTCTCTGCTTTTGACGATTTTGGAACTACTGGTAGTACTTGACAGAAACCACCTCCCAAACCATTAATTTTTCACCAAATGATTCATTAATATCCAATATATCTCTAGAACTTCGATCAATTATTTCGATCGTTTGACACTTAGCCATAAGTGCTTCATTCCATATTATCAATTTTTCTTTCTTATAAATTTAGCACAATTGCTCTGCTTTGATATATTTTTTATGGTTACATAAGTTGTTTGAAGAGGTATATCAAATCTAAAGTGGGCGGTTTCACAATAAAACCGTTGTTCTTGCTATTATTGTGAACAGTGCCATGCCTTTTGATATGATATTTGAAAGTAATGCATGATATAGAAATATTATTTCGATATACAAGAGTCGACTCTTTATAATATAGTCTTGAAAAGTTATTTTGTTTAGAATTTAGCTTTGATTGTGCTTCTCCGGACACTTGATAGCATTTTGATTCTCAATAATATACTAACTTTTTACTTTGTGTTCTAACGCTTTTTTTATGGAATAAATTTATGTACTCGGAGATTTTTTTTTAAAACTTGAATATGAATTATACTCATATGATGAATTTAAAAATAAATTAAATTGGATTCTCTTGTTAAATATTTAATTAAAAGATTTAATTATATAGTTTTAACATAAAAATAATTTATTCTATGTTGATTCAGATCTTAATAGTAATTCATCTCTTATTTTAAATATTTAATCTTAATTATAAATTTATCAATCATAAATTTAATTCTTTAATGAGTAAAATATTGATATGACATTTCACTTTTAGATCTTTATATTGGTAGAATCATTAGTTGTATTCACTCTTACCAACCATTTTTTTCTCTTTCTCACACATTTATATTCTTAAATATTTTCTTAGTGGTTGTTTATTTCAATATTACATGAAAAATTAATTAAGAAAATATTATTTGAGTAGGAAAATAGTTCAAATATTTATAAAATATATATTATCGTGGGGGTAATTTTTTTCTCAATTTCAACTCTTGATGCATTCTATTTGATATTATTTTTATTTTTTTACTTCGTATTGGACATTATATAATTGTAATGTATTTCCAATACGTAGGATTCTTATGAAATTAATTTTATTAAACATCCCTACATATTTTTAATACGAATTTAATAGACAAGATTTTATTAGTTTTAAAATTTTAAATATTAAAAATTAGCATAGAAGATATTGTAGTCTAAAAAATAGGCTATTGCAGTTATGTCATGTCCCTATGAGTTCTTCTGTTTAATATTTTAGGTCTATTTTTATATATTAATATTGTATTTATATTTTTATTATAATATAGGCTCCCATTTTTCTAAATGAATTTGGACAATATAATACATTCTCAAATTAAATTAGTAATAGGACATTATAATATGTTTTCGAATTAAATTGGTAATAGAAATTTTTAAGAAGTATATCATAAAAGAGATAGGATTGCATGATAAAAAATATTTACTTGTTCAATTTTATATGAATTAGACAGCCCAAAAATAATTATATTAATAGAATTTCTAGGGGTAATCGTGTAGGATTCCTAATATGTAGTATTATGTCCTAAAACTAATAGGATTATAAGACCAATATTTGGAATTCTAGTTATGCTCTTTTATTATGAGTTATTATGTTTAATATTTTGTAAACCGACATTACATTCATGCTTTTATAATAATATAGATATAGATATAGATAGATAAACTATAGGGGGATGTGTACAAATAGCCACTAATAGAAGCTGTCTTTATTTAAAGCCAGTGTTTTAAATGTATTTATTCTTTAGCCATTAGTTTAATGAACTTTTACTAGACTGGACGAAAATACCCTTCAGCTATAACTTATACCTAAGCTTTTATTAACGATCAGCACAATTAACTTCAGCAGCAGCAATGCAATAGTATTCAACTTACCCGACTGAGATCGCGAATTGCAGAAGCTTCTCCCTCCGATTTCAATCCATAGTATTCAACTTTCTCGTCCAAAAATCAACATAAATTTACAGTAAGTTATGATTTTGTGTGTTTCTGTTGATTTTTATTTCTTTAATATGAATTTGATGGTATGAATTAGATTTTTTTTTTTAATTTCTGGATTGATAAGCTTAAGAACATCGCGTCCTGTAATAATTTGATAAAAATTGAGGACATAATGTTAAGGATTTGGTGTCCCCGTTTGAAATTGAACTGAAAACGTTAAGGACACAATGTCCTTAACTTTTTTGCTGTTGTTCTGAATATTACGGAAATACTGTCATAGTTAAAATTGTTTAAAAAAGTTAAGGACACTAGGTCCTGAAGTTTAATATTGAAATTGAAAACATAAGGACACTAGCTCCTGAAGTTTGATTTTGAAGTTAAAAAGTTAAGGACACTAGGTCCTGAAGTTTGATTTTTAAGTTCAAAAGTTTTGAAGTTGAAAAGTTAAGGACACTAGGTCCTGAAGTTTGATTTTCAAGTTGAAAAGTTAAGGACACTTGGTCTTGAACTTTGATTTCCATGTTCAAAAGTTAAGGACACTAGGTCCTGAAGATTGATTTTCAAATTCAAGGACACTTGCTCCTTAACTTTGAATTTCAAGTTCAAAAGTTAAGGACACTTGGTCCTTAACTTTGATTTTGAAGTTGAAAAGTTAAGGGCACTAGGTCCTGAAGATTGATTTTCATCTTCAAAACTTAAGGACACTAGGTCCTGAAGTTTGAATTTCAAGTTCAAAAGTTAAGGACACTTGGTCCTTAACTTTGATTTTGAAGTTGAAAAGTTAAGGGCACTAGGTCCTGAAGATTGATTTTCATCTTCAAAACTTAAGGACACTAGGTCCTGAAGTTTGAATTTCAAGTTCAAAAGTTA
>ML336700.1:0-67244 GCA_005239505.1 Nicotiana paniculata | reverse complement strand
TGATAGAGGCAACTAATCAAACTATAAGAAGTATCCAAGAAGGAAGTTCACCAACGGGGGAAAACCATGACCTTAGACCTTTATTATAATTGTTTACACCACATTGTTAGTTAATTGTTAGTTTATTGATTTTGTTAGTAGAAATAGTAAAACATCACCAATTTATATTCAAAAGTCTTGAGATAATTGATTAAGTAAAAGTTGAGTATTCTAACGATTTGATTGATACGTAAATTCCCTATGGGATCGACTCTGGGCGTAATACCCCAGATTATATTTACAGCGCCCGTTTAGTCTTCCTATAAGACATAGTTGAGTGTGATCAGTCGGGCAGGCTTGGAGTGATTTACTGATTTATTTAATTTTATTTTCACGACGAAGAATATGCCCGAAGATTGCCGGTGAATTTTGATGATTCCATTTTACAAAAATAAAGGTGATATTCTCAAGTTGCTGAGTCACAGTATGAATGTTTGGGAGAGAGTGATGGAGAGGAGGGTGAAGAGAAGTGTAACTATTTCTATGAATCTGTAGGGTTTATGACGGGGCGGTCGACTACCGAAGCCATACACATTGTGCGAAGATTGGTAGAGCAATAGCGGGAGAGGAAAATGGACTTTCATATGATGTTCATTGACCTAGAGAAGCCTACGATAAAGTCCTGGAGGTCCTATGGAGATGTTTAGAGGTTAAAGGTATTTCAGTAGCATACATTAGGGTGATTTTTAGATATGTACGAGGGAGCTAAGACTCGGATAAGGACTGCGGGTGGTGACTCAGAACATTTCCCAGTAGTGATGAGGTTACATCAAGTATCGTCTCTTAGCCTATATTTGTTTGCCTTGGCATTGGATGTGCTGACGTGGAACATACAAGGGAAGGTACCATGGTATATGCTATTTGTTGATGGCATAATACTGATTGGCGAGACGTGAGGGGGACGTTTAATGCTAGGTCAAAGGTTTGGAGACAGATGCTGGAGTCTAAAGGTTTCAAGTTAAGAGGGTCGAAAATAGAATATTTGGAGGGTGCAAGTTCAGTGATGGGATGCCTGAAGCAAAAGTGGAAGTCAAGATTGATACACGAGTCATCCCTAAAAGGGATAATTTCAAATATCTTGGGTCTGTAATTCAAGGCAATAGGGAGATTGAAGAGGATGTTACTCATCAAATTAGAGCTTAGTGGATGAAATAGATGCTCGCTTCTGGGGTTTTGTGTGATAAAACTGTCACCAAGACTTAAGGACAAGTTCTACAGAGTGGTTGTTAGACCGACTATGATGTATGGAGCGGAGTGTTAGCCCATCAAGAAGTCCCATGTCCAGAAGATAAAGGTAGCTTAAATGAGGATGTTGAGATAAATGTGTGGGCATACCAGAAAAGACAAGATTAGTAACGAAGTTAGTAGGGACAAGGTGGTTGTGGCCTCGGTGGAGGACAAAACTATGGGAATCGAGGCTGATATGGTTCAGGCACATGTAGATGAGAGACATAGATGCCCTATTCAAGAGGTACGAGAGGTTGACCACGACGGGTTTAAGGAAGGGTAGGGGCAGGCCAAAGAAGTATTGGGGTGAGATAATTTGGTAACATATGTCATTGCTCCATCTTACCGATGACATGATCCTCGATTAAAAAGGGTGGAGTTCGAGAATTAGGATGGTAGGTTGACATGTCGTTGTTAATCTCTTAGTCTTATCAGTAGTACTAATAAATTTTTTGTATTTTTCTTATTCCTGGTTCCTTATTATTACATGTTGTGCCATTTGCTCCTATTATATTATTGTTGATACTGTTTGTTACATTATTTTCTCTGTTTCTTGAGCTGAGGGTCTATTAGAAATAACTTCTCTACCTTTACGAGTTAGGGATAAGGTCTGCATACACATTTCCCTCCCTATATCCCACATGTGGTATTACAATAAATTTGTTGTTATAGTATTTTTCTTGTCTTTTCAATGACTAATGTAGTACATGAAAAGTAATAATAACTCATATATGATATTTCTTTGAGCATTATTTTAGCACGATTAAAATTAAAAGGAGATATAAATTAGGATATGGGGGTAGATTCATGAATAATACTAGTTATTATCACCAAAGGATATGACGAGATGAAAGATATTTTTAATTCTTAATTAAATATTTGGAACTATAACCCTAACAAGAGAAAATTACTAGCAGTAGGAATCACTTTCTTGCAAATCCAAATTTATCTGACAATGAAATACGCATACCAAATATAGAGAGAAAATTATCCTTTATAGCCCCTCAAAATTTTAATAGCCCATGTTTTTGCTTATTGACACAAAATGTCCCCCTGACCCAAACATATTACATCCAATAGCCCGAAATGTCTATCTTGTATATTGTTTGTATAGTGACAGTCTATTTTGTATAGTGACAGTATATTTTGTATATTTGTTTTGTATAGTGACAGTCTATTTAGTATATATTTTATATAGTGACAATCTATTTAGTATATATTTGTATATTGATGGTATATTTTGTACAGTGACAGTCTATTTAGTATATTTTTGAATAATAAGTCTATTTTTGTACTCCCTCCGTTCTAATTTATGTGAACCTATTTGACTGGGCACGGAGTTTAAGAAAAAAAGAAATACTTTTGGAATTTGTGGTCCTAAACAAGTCACAAAAGGGCCCAAAGTATTTGTGTGGTTATAAAAACTTCTCATTAAGGGTAGAATTGTAAGTTTAAGCTAAATTGTTTCCTAATTTAGAAATGTGTCATTCTTTTTGGAACAGACCAAAAAGGAAATAAGTTCACATAAACTGGAACAAAAGGAGTATATATTTTTTATAGTGACAGTCTATTGTATATAAATTGTATAGTGACATTCTATTTTTGTATAATGACAGTCTATTGTATATAAATTGTATAGTGACATTCTATTTTTGTATAGTAACAGTCTATTTTGTGTATATTTGTATAGTGACAGTCTATTTTGTGTATATTTGTATAGTGACAGTCTATTTTGTGTGTGTGTATATATATATCAATATTCAAAAGAAATTCTCTCCAATCTAATACATAATATAAAATGACTTTTAAATATTGGTGAAGACGGTGCACATTCTAGAGGGGGATTGAATGAAGATACTTGGAATGAATGAAGATATAGGGAGACAAAATCTAAGAATCTGGAGAAGCCAACCTCTGCTGCTAATTCCGGCCCAACTGGACGGAATAGCCAAATTTTGTCAAGAAAGGAACTATTTTCTGGTGCGTCATCGGTAGGTTCTCCAGCTATACTCCAAAGTAAGGTTGCAGAAACTTCCATCAAGATCAATGAAACTGCAAAAATGTGGAATTACGAGGATCCTTCTTGTAAAATATAGGGACCATTTTTCTATGGTCCAATTGCGTAAATGGAATAATACAACGGTCGTCAGGTGAAGGCGGTCCCCTCGGAAGTGGATCACGACGGAGGGCGTTGATTGGTGGTTCAATACGGAGCGGCGCTTGCGACAGCGGCGTTCGGCTGCGACTTCTTCAGATGAGGAAAATGCGTATGATCGCTGAGGGAGAAGGAAATTAGGGCTTTGAGTGGCAGTAGTTTTGGGCTAGCCTTTTAATTAATTTTGGTATGTCAATTATATGGTTTATATTGTGGCTAGCTATTGTCATCAGTTTTTCCCCGATGACTATAAATGAAGTTTGCTCAAATATAGATGTGTCATTTCAATATTTTAATAAGTGGCACCATTAGGCATTAGCCATTTAAATGAGGTGTTAGGCTGGCCCAATAGAAGCCACACTCTGAATTCACTATCCAAAACATAAGGAGACTCTCACCCAATGGCAACTAATACTCTAATTTCAGCATCCTCCCCTTCACCCACCATGGCTTCTTCTCTCACCGGCGCCGCCTCTCGTTTCCTCCCCTCCGCCACCATCGCCGCCACCTCCTCCTCCTCCGTCACCACCAGACTTTCCCTCTCTTCTTCTTCTCCTTCCCTCAAATGCCTCCAATCCTCCCCTCTCCTTTCTCAAATCTTCCGCTGCCAGGTTCGAAGTTCGACGCTCTTCTTTTTTCGTATTTTTTCTGGATTTTCGTTATAATGCTATTTTTCTTTATTTTAGAAGCGATCCTTGGTCGGAACATCATCTAGTGGAAGATTCAGCACGGTAGCCTCGCCGAAATGCGCCGCGTCTGATCCTGATCAGTTGAAAAGTGCGAGAGAGGACATCAAAGAGCTGTTGAAAAACACGTTTTGTCATCCTATTTTGGTAATTTTGCACTTACATGCTCACTATCACTTTCTTGCTTACTGGTGTTTGACTGGGTGCAGACTTGTATCTAAATAAGCTGTAGATATTTGTGTGCTATAGATCATACTCCCTCTGTTTCACTTATGAAACTTGTGACCTTAAATATGTTATAACATTTGTGTAGCTATAAAACTTTTAGGATTAAAAATGTCAAAGCATATGCGAGGCTATAAAAACTCCTCATTGAAAAAATATAGAAAATGTGTCGTTCTCTTTGCAATGGACAAATAAAGAAATAATTTCAAACAAAGTGGAACAGAGGAGGTATATAAAATGAGAAGTTATAAAAATGTGTCAATTCTTTTTCGACAGACTAAAAAGGAAATGAACTTTAGCTGAAATCTTGTTTAACGCTTAAAAATTGTTCCAGGTTCGATTGGGCTGGCATGATGCTGGAACTTATAACAAGAATATAGAGGAGTGGCCACAACGAGGTGGAGCTAATGGAAGCTTAAGATTTGAAGTTGAACTAAAACATGGAGCAAATGCTGGTAACATTCTTCATTTTGTTACCTTTTTTCTTGTCCACTTTCTAATTTTTCGGCTGACAATTAAGCCTGCGAATTCAGGACTTGTAAATGCACTGAAACTTCTTCAGCCAATAAAAGACAAGTATGCTAATGTGACATATGCTGACTTATTTCAGTTGGCCAGTGCAACTGCTATTGAGGTCATTGATTACTTCTGTTTTTCTTTTTATGTTTGCTTGAAAGTTAAAATCCAATCGTTTGATTTTTCTACTTTTCAAACTTATAGGAGGCTGGAGGACCAAAACTTCCCATGAAATATGGGAGAGTAGACGTTTCTGCACCTGAGGAATGCCCAGAAGAGGGAAGGCTTCCTGGTGAGAGATTCTTAGCTGTCATCTATTTTTCTTTTGTACATCATGATTTTCTGCAGCTTAGCTTATCATGCATGGAAACTACTGGTCAAGATATGTTTGAATGAACTTTATCCTTGTGTTTAGTATTTAATAGACACCTGCCGAGTCCACCACTTCATCTAAAGCTATCTTGGTCTTATCCTCTTTGAAACATGGTGATTAGCGAAGTTCAATCGTTTTGCACAAGGTCGAGTTTGGGACGAGCTTGCGTAAAACTTTTTTCTTTTATCTGAAGTTCATCAAATCCTGGAAATTAAAGAAGAGTGTAAATCTGCTATTTAATGTAATTAAAAAAAAACGGATCACCTGGTGGATGAAGAGGTTCGAACGAAGGAGCTATACTTAGGTCTTTGCTGACGCCTCGGGTTAGACCACATTACCTTTCTGATGCAAGGAAAACTGCAACACCATGCTAAATTTGTTTAAGCCAAAATTAAGTGGTCGAATTGCAAAGGTGTGTAGCCAACATTTCTTCAATTTAAATCTAAGTGTACACTTCAAAAAATAGATCAGTAAACTTGAATACGCACTACTTGATTTGTGATCCTGAGAACCCACTAAACACCATATAAATGCTTCTAATGTATTCGCTTTTTCTTTTGATAGTTGAGTAATTTTTGAGGGCCAGTGTCGAATGGTTCAAAACTGATGGGCCCTCTAGCTTCTCCACGTAAATTGTAGGCTTTTGTCTGTAGCGGCTTTCGAACCCGGACATGTGCCTAACTCATACATCACATGTTGTAATCATACTATTAGACCACGGCCTTGGGAATCTAACATGTTCACTTCGTAAAACAAATCTTTATCACATCACTAGGCATGCAACTTAAAATTTACAACGCCATTAATTATCATATTGCATGGTTTCATTTAGAGGTGAGAAAACAGTTATCCACCCATATTATCCATTAAAAAATGGGTTGGATAATAAACTTTTTTAAAAACGGGTCAAATATGGATAAGAACCATATTATCCACTTAGAAAATGGATAACCAATGGATAATTAACGGGTTTAAGTTTTACATTTATAAAGCCTCAAATTGGGGGTTCCTCCTAAAAATGATCATATTCAAGAAGCCATGGATAATATGAATATCCATATTATCCCGCCGTGTAACCCCTTTTTTATCCATAATAAATATGGGTCGGGTCAGATAATTTCTGAATTATCCGTTTTCGACCCGCTCATATCCGCTCCGCCCCGTCCGTTTGTCCCCCCTAGTTGCATTACCTCCAATCCTGCACTATAGAAATTTTGATGTCATCCAACTCTTGTCACCTTAGATTAGCACCCTACCTTTGGACAAATTTAAGGAGTTATAGTTGTTAGAGTCCTACATTGGGTGGAATAGGGTTATTTGTCTCCTTATATGATCTTGGACAATCCTCACCTCATTAACTAGCTGTTGGGGTTGAGTTAGGCCTAAGGTCCATTTTTTTACACGGTAGAGCTAGACCCATTTGTATTCTTGGTACATCCAATGTTGGACCCCCATATTATGTCGTCCACGATTCAGATGTCCAGTCGTGGGTATGCCCCGGGGTTTTAGAGTCCCACATCAGTGTGGGATGGAGTTTTTTGCCTCCTTATATAATCTTGAGCAATCCTCACATCATGAGCTAGCTTTTGGGTTGAATTAGGCCCAAGGTCCAATTCTTAACAATAACATATGGTTGGTTATCTAAATCTGGCATTCTTTTAGGGCATAACATGTCTGTAGTCTGTAACTTTGGGAGAAAAAAGAAGTCTTTGTCTGTTGAAATGAAGTTATACTTTTCATTTTGCAATTGTTAAATACAGTTATAGACAATGTTTTAAAACCTTACTTTTTCAAAAGAAAAAAAAACAGGTATGCTTAAAAGCTAGATTTCACTCGGTAATGATCCTCTTCTATTTCTTTTGTGCCAAAGAGGCTGCTTTAATTTTGATCATGTTATTTTTCCTTAGAATCTTATATAATGCTTTACCTAACTGTCCTGAATGTTTCGGTCTGATTATTCAACTTCCAACTGAAGCAGATCCCTGTATGCCCAGTTGCAGTATGTTGTATGTCTTAGATTGTCTACCATGACTTTCTTTTTCTAATCCTTCATATTGAAGAGTCTAACCTTCTGCATTGCATCTAATAGATGCAAAATTATCCTCTGTTTGCTTTGGTATATATAACAAACTTAATCTTATTGATTAGATGCTGGTCCTCCTTCCCCTGCTTCTCATTTACGAGATGTTTTCTACAGAATGGGGCTAAATGATAAGGTAACACTCGTCAATCTTGTTCTCTAGTTCGTCTCACTAATGATTCAAGTTCCCTTTTGCTCTACCCATGTATGCTTCTCACTGCTGAGCTTTTTGTTTCTAGGAAATTGTCGCACTTTCTGGGGCACACACTTTGGGGAGGTCCAGACCAGAGCGTAGTGGTTGGGGCAAGCCAGAAACAAGATACACGGTAGTCATTTCCTCATGCTTCTTGATATTATCATTAATTGTAAATGGTTGTGCTTTTCGGGTGTTTTTTTCAAATTTCCATTCGGACTTGCTTATTTTTTCAGCTATAAGTTTAGTCTAGAGGGAATACTGACCAATTGAAGATCATCTCAATAAAAAGCATGCTGCAGAACTCAAAATGCTTCTTTGTACTATACCTTTCTCGAAAAAAAAAAAAGCTTCTTTGTATTAATGCATGTGCAAAGATGGGCTGGTTGTGTATGAATCATTATATGTACACCCTTATGAAACATTTTGACTTTGTTATCAAAACTCTTTCTTCCTCAAATTAGTTTGAATAATGTTCTCACATAGCCCTTCATACGGAAATAGGAACTACTGAGGGCTATGTAATAGGAACCTAATTTCTTATATTTTCTAATGCGATAAGGTTTGTTAGTTAGTCTTTTGCACTTCACATCTCTGTTGTTCAGTCACTTAATATTAGTTCTAATGTCTTTGGTCTTGATTTTTTCCCTCTATGGTCTGTACAATGGTGCTTTTGTTTCTTTACAAATCTTGATAAAAACCAGATATCTGCTGCTAGCCTCTGTGCAACGATCCAGTTATAATAGTTTCTTACATATTAACAACTCTGGGTTTTTGAGCTGATTTGTTCTGCATTGCAGAAAGATGGTCCAGGAAACCCTGGAGGACAATCATGGACTGTGCAGTGGTTGAAGTTTGACAATTCCTACTTTAAGGTGCCATATGATGATAATTGATACACTGAAGTTTTATGAAACAGGATGAGTTATTGCTTATTATTCTTTAATTTGAAATAATGTTAGGACATTAAAGAGAGAAGAGATGAAGATCTGCTAGTTTTGCCAACAGACGCAGCTATTTTTGAGGATTCTTCATTTAAGGTGGAAAGGAGAGCAAAGAATCATGAAATTTGTCAATACAAACTTATTTTGCTACTCTAACAGCTTACAAGCTTGCAGGAATATGCAGAGAAGTATGCTGTAAATCAAGAAGTATTTTTCAAAGATTATGCGGAAGCCCATGCTAAACTGAGCAACCTTGGAGCCAAATTTGATCCTCCTGAGGTTTGTCAGCAGAACTATTTTTGTCTGTTAATAAGATTTTGGTTTTTGCATCTCTAGTTAGTTCTATATGCTTTAAGTCCACGCTCATCTAAAATTTTTATGAGGTAGCTGGATGTGCAATTTTCACCGATTTTTCATTGGTTACTATTTGTATGAAATCCAAATAGATGTTCTTGTGACTTTATGAGCTCCTTGTGCCTCCTACCGTCTACTTTTGCTGTCCAGCATGCACGTGAATATGGTGTCCTGACTAGTAATATAGGACGAATACTATTACCATTCCACAAAGAATTTGCACTAATCACTTGTTAAATATCAATATAGCAACTTCTTTTATTTGTTCAGGCAATCTAGCTTTGACTAAAATGTTAAATTAACCAAGGATAAATCTAAGGATGAACTGAAGACGACGTAAAAATTATGGAATTTACTCGAGCGTGAAGGCCTAGGACTAAATTTCTCTTAATACTTCATTCAACCAAATGCATCCCTTAAACCATACTTTTGTGAGTTGAGTTATTAACCTAAGATAGTGGAGACTAATGATAAAGAGGACCCATTGTATTAAGCCCAGTTTGTGGTGATATAAGGCAGAGCAGGTATGCTCCTATCACAAATAAACTCACCTATTAAGTGCATTGGACTTATGGTATTCAATCCTAGTCAGAAGACTCAGAACTGGGTTCTTTTTTCTAAGTTCAAACTAAAGTTTCCAAATAAATCCAGTTGGTCGCCAATCAATTAGAAGAATCAAGTACAAGATTGAATAACTACTCAGTATCCATTAAGGATAAGAAAGAATGTCAGATTCCGTTATATTTTAGAATAATGAAATTACTTCATAACAGAACTCAAAAACACCAGATTTTCGTAGTTATACCTAAAGCACCAAGAAAATAGAGAAAAAGAAGCAAAACTCTGTCAAAGATGACTTCTTTTCAAGAATTCCTTTCTTCGCACTCAATTCCTTGCCAAATATTCTCTGTAAGCTCCTGCTTGAAATTATCTTTATATAAGTAATGGAACGGCAACTTAGAAAATTAGAAACACAGAGCAGCACCTGACGCTAAAGTTTTGAGCTCCTAACTATTGCTTAAAACTTCGTAGCCTGAATTTTGACTACCATCAATTGCTTTTGTAGTGCCTAGGCACTGATTTTAAGAGAGCATTTTGAAGTTGTGCTGCACCTAGCTGCTAGCCTTCTGCTAACAGTATACACCTTCAGTAGGGGTGTCCAATTGACAAACCATTTGATGACATGCATCTGTAGGGGTGTCCAACTGATAATCCATTTTAAAAAATTAAAATCTAGGTCTTGAGCTCACAATATGGCTTTAGTAAACCCTCATAGATATACATTAGTAAATTCTTAAAGTTGAGTTAAGATGCAACTTGATTATAGCATGCTTAACATGCTGCAGAATGTGAACTTGGTCGGAGAAACCTATGAAATGTCCTGACCTTGGTCTGTATGTATATAAAATCAAATAATATGTCTCGCTTACATGAGTACCTGCAGCTCTTGCACTTTTTCTCTAGTCCTATTTTCAAGGGTCAACCTTACTGTACCTGAGCATGTATCTCTTCAAGCCTTTCTACTGATCTGAGAATATCTCCGTCAAACCAACTCTAATATGTCTTCTGGACTATTCATTTGTCTGACTGTAAACTAAGGCCACTTCTGATTCTGCACTTCTTTTTTGGCTTTGATTCTGTACTATGTTCTTCATTAATCATTCTGACATTCTTTCGTTTCCATGCAAAACTCATATCTTTCCGGTATACTTTCATCCACTCCACCAAATTTAGATATGCCCCGTAGCTTAGCAATATTTTTAATCAATTCCATGATAAATAATGTTTTCTTCACTCCAGCTCAAATAATCCGGTTTTTCCTCCACGATGGTAAGGGCCAAGGATCTACTATTTAAGCACCAACCACTGTGCAACTTGTTGACTAAAATATTAGCAAATGTATGGTGACTAGGGAGAGAATAATATATATTGAATTTCTTGGACAGGGTTTCTCAATAGACAATACTCCTACACAAGGTCAGCCAGAGAAGTTTGTGGCAGCAAAATACTCAACCGGAAAGGTAAATCTGAATTGCTTTATTACTTTTCCTTCCGTTAATTAGTCAAATTGTCACACTTGCATTTTAATTCCTGGATAGATGTATACATGTTTAAATTTTACCTTTTCTGGTTGCTGCAGGATTAAATACAACTTATCGTCTTTAGTTCTGCCGTTTCTTTTAATTTGCCAAGATCAAGCTATTACCAAAATTTTGCTCTCAAAAATAAAATTTGGTAGCCTAATGAAGGAGAAATAAATTCAACGAGTCTTGCCTATTTGAATTGCAGAGAGAGCTCTCGGATGCTATGAAACAAAAGATTCGAGCAGAATATGAAGGTTTTGGGGGGAGCGCAGATAAGCCTCTCCCAACAAACTATTTTCTCAATATCATGATTGTGATTGGTGTTTTGGCAATTGTGACATCTTTGCTTGGAAACTGAGATGGCTTTGGTTTGATCTTGTAGATATTTTGAGTGCTTTATATCGGCATTATTGAGAATGAAAATTTTGCCAGTCATATATGCAAAATTTGAAATTTTCACTGCTATTCTGTCAATTTTGTCACGCTGTGCTTTGTGCCTTGCAATTCTCTCTTAACAGGAGAAGCTTGCTATTCAACCTTGAGCATTTTGGCATATGGAATTTTTGTGGAAATTCTTGTTTGTACTGTTCCTTTTATCTTCTTATATTGTTAAGATCATCTTCGACATTATTAAGAGCACATAAAATGTGAAAAATAATTTCTTCTCTTTTAGATTTCAGAAGTAAATTATAAAAAGAAAGCTAAGGATAATTTTTGTCGTTATGTTGTAAGTAGGGGTGTCAATGGATATTTAAAAATCGACCTAACCGTACTTTACCGTATCGAACCGATTTTTAGGTTTCCTTTAATAAAATTGTAGGTTTTTATATAAATCTATAACCTTATTGATGATGAGGGTAGGTTTTTCATTTTATGAAAATAACCTAAAAATACCGAATCGTACCGATAAATTTACAATGTGAAAAATATATTTATATATTAAATTTAAAAATAATAAAGCATTAAATTTTTTCTTAGACTTTGGAATTATGAAGCTGTTATAAGCCAACAAGTAATTAAATTCAAAATCATAATTCCAAAACCTATTATGCTACTCCTATTGAAACTAAATTATTTCTAACATATTCACTAGCAAGACACAAGGTATTGTAGCGATTATGAGTAACAACTACAATGTATTGAATATGTTTCCTTTCGTATGCTTTAGATTTATCTTTTGAATTTTTGATCTTCTATAGACTTTATTCTTGAATCCTAGCTTGGTTAATATCTTTCCACTCGTGTGATTTATTCTTTGCATTTGTTTAGTTTCTTTTATGCTTATGTAGAATAATTGATGGATCCATACTTTAGACATCTTTCATATTTTCTTAATTCATCACCTTTTAAACTGTAAAAATGTCAACAGAATTTTTCTAAGTCCTATAAAAGTACGTATGTTATTGCATTCTACTTCTACTAGTGATTTTTAAATGACATTTAAAAAAATTCAAAAATTTACCGAACCGTACCAATATCGAAGAGAAACCGACATGATCAAGACGGTTTGGAAAAGTTTAATTTTGGTAATACATAAATAGAATAACCGAAGAATTAGTATGATATAAATTTTATAAATTAGCCGGTCGAACCGAACCGAACCATTGATACTACTCGTTGTAAGAGCTCACAATCTAGATGTTTTACAAATCCTAAACAGATACCACCGATTAGCTAAAATGAGACAATCTTTTGATCCAAGTACTTTTTTATTTTTTTTGAAAATATTAGGTCATATTGTATAGTTAACGTATTTATGTGTACACTCTTGAATTTACTAACCATTGGTTAATGCAACATTGTGAAAATATGAACATAGGATTAATAACTTGTTAGTGTTTTTTTTAGTTAGATCCATATCCCTCATTCTGTTGCATTCAATTCATTACCTTTTTTTCTTAAAAAAAAAGAAGAAGGAACAATTACCTTTAAACTATGTGAAGTGAAGCTTGCTTACACGGGCCCTAGCATGCGTCTATATAGCATGATAAAATTTCAGCATGTTTTTTCGTTTGTATTCGTACTTATTTTTTTGTTAAAAGCGTTTTAAAAAGATGAGTTTGCCTTTCTTTAGTAAAAAACTATTCACAAATCTGTAAACTGCATGACAAAACTTCAATACATTTTGATATAAAGTTTTAGTAAATAAACTAAATAACTTCAGCATGCATTAAAAAAACGAAAAGGGGTCAAATATGTCCTTGTACCGTCGAAAATAGTTTAAATAGATCCTTCCTTATACTATCTGGTTATATCAGACCCTAACGTTATACTATAAAATAAATATAACCGTATTTTTAAGGAGTGCCACGTGGCTACAACAGATTAACTTGACCTATTCCTTTTTTTTACCCGATTCACTTATAAAAAATACTACCCGACCCAAAGTCCACCCCAATTACTTCTCTCTCTCTCTCCTATTTTCCTCCTCTCTTTACTGTTATGACCATGGCCGAAATCTCCACCAGCGAACTCGCCGTAAACCATGAAGCTTCAGATTTGTCAACTCACACCTTCTCTTCGCTTTTCTCTGTACATATATACATATTTATATGCGAATCAAGGAGAAATACATAAAAGAGGTTGGAGATCTGAAAGTTTTGGGTCTGGATTTTACTGGATCTGACCGGAAATATATATTTCGGGCGAGTCATATGCTCTCCTTTTTTCATATTTTCCTTTTATTTTACGGATCTGGAAAGGAGACAAAATAGATAGCTGAAACTCCGACCTCGGTGTTTGGTCGGAATCTTGTCGAAGATTTTTCCGACAAACTTTGTGCGCATGTTCCTTCTGATTGCTGCTTCATTGTCTCACGCATTTGTAGCAGCGTCCCAGACGACTTTTATTCTATGTACTCATTTTTCAGAACCAAAATTTTGGGTCGTAATATCGAAATCAATCTAATTGATTTTGGGATTAGATTTTTGGAATTTTGCCCAGAATCTTGATATCCAAACTTATTAAATTGCTGGAGAATTTAAATTTTTTTATTATTGCCATGGTCTCATTGACAATGTTGTTATTGCTTCATCGGGTTTACTAACTTTGTATGTTCTATTTTGATGTTTCTATATAATCCATTTTTTTTTATAGTTTCGGGGAACCTTCAATAATTAATGCACAATCTTTTATTTCTTGTTTTTGTCACTAACAAGGGAACTTTGGGTTGGGTGGTATTTTTTGTAAGTGAACCAGGTAAAAAAATAAATGGGTCAATTTAATCTGGTGTAGCCACATGGCACTCCGTAAAAAATAAGGGTATATTTGTTTTATATTATAACGGTAGGGTCTGATATGACCAGATAGTATAACGAAGGATATATTTAAACTATTTTCGATAGTACAAGGATATATTTGACCCTTCTCCGTTAGAAAAAACTCGTTTGAAAATTACATACTGCAAGACAAAAACTTAAGCATGTTTAGTCTGAAGTTTTAGCAAATGAACTAAAAAACTTCAGCTTGTTTAGACTGAAGTTTCGGATAAAACTCATGACAAAACTGTAGACTGCAGGACAAACTTCAGCATGTTTTGGTATTATAGCAAACGGACTAAATAACTTCAACATGCATTAGCAAAAACTCAATGGAAAATTACATACTGCAAGACAAAAACTTAAGCATGTTTAGTCTGAAGTTTTAGCAAATGAACTAAAAAACTTAAGCATGTTTAGTCTGAAGTTTTAGCAAATGAACTAAAAAACTTAAGTATGTTTAGTCTGGTTTTAGCAAATGAACTAAATAACTTCAACATGCACTAACAAAAACTCATTGGAAAATTACATACTGCAAGACAAAAACTTAAGCATGTTTAGTCTGAAGTTTTAGCAAATGAACTAAATAACTTAAGCATGTTTAGTCTGAAGTTTTAGGAAATGAACTAAATAACTAAAGCATGTTTAGTCTGAAGTTTAACAAATGAACTAAATAACTTCAACGTGTTTAGATTGAAGTTTCGAATAAAACTCATGACAAAATTGTCGACTGCAGGATAAATAACTTCAGCATGCATTAGCATGAAATTTAGCTTCAATGTGAAACAACTTCATGCTATATTAGCATGAAGTTTTAACCTCAACATGAAACAACTTCATGCTACATTAGCATGAAGTTTTAACTTCAAGGTGAAACAACTTCATGCAAGTGTGATTCTGAAGATGAATCTGGACAAATTTCTGATTTTTTGATAAAGCTGCTGAGAGGAGAGGAGATCTTTTTTCACGAATGAGATGCAAATCACGCGATTAATGCATGATGCAAGTTTTATATCTTTTGTCAGGGGTGTAATTGTCATATTATTTAAGATTTTTTGTATTCGGCTACTAAATCAATAATTTTTAAAAATAGGGTACATGTTAAAAGGTGATACAAATACAGGGTATGACTGCAAATCTCCCATAATTTTTTTATCGATATACATAGATTGTGCATAGTATACATATATTATACATGAATTATGTATATATTATATATTTATCGCCTAATTTTAGTTTAAACACTTGAGTGGGTAGCTATTTATGTTAAGTTCTTCTTTGTTTTTCTGCACTGACTCCATTTGTGAGAAACTATTGGGTTTGTTATTGTAGTTGTTGTTGTTTTTTTATTTTTCTGCAGCTAAAACGATCTTTCAACATGTTTTTTCCTTATAAAATGAGGCTCTTCTTTCGCTATATACTTTTGAAGAGTTACTACTATCATTTACATCAAAGATCACACTGTTAACGGCAAAAGAAAGACTTCAGAAATTGTTCCATGTTTTTTCCTACAATATGTCCAAACATGCAACCAGGAGTATTCTTTCATTTTCATAGAAAAGTATTAGAAAGCTTAAAGTTTTTTTTCCCTTTTTCCTTAAAAATATGTGTAAAATGAATCATTTTTGTTGTTTCAGCTGAACGTGTTATAAAACATTGAAGAAACCATTTTTAAATAAAAGTATTCAATACCTAGCTATGAACATTGTCATAGGCTACAATCTTCAATTATATTATGCAAACAGAAGCAAGTATAAGCTACATGTTCAAATAACTTATTTAAAATAAAACTCTAAAATAAATGTATATTATTTTTTTAAAATAAAAAATATTCTTATGATTGTGATATCTAAAATTATAAAATTTTAAAAGGTACTTTGATGTGGTATTTTATTTGGTGGAAGAACAGGTATGTAGTGTCCAATTTTTTTTTGAAATTGGTATTTTATAAGGCCATTAGAGGCTCGACTTGTGCTAATTATATTAATTTGTGTGCAATTGTTGATTACTAATACAAAGGATATCTCACGATCACGATCGTAAATGTACGAGGTATATTTGAAATAATATAAAATCTGAAAAAAGCCGTTGGGACTAGTCGAGTGGAAACTACATAATAGACTAAAGTTTCAAAGGAGCACACACAGCCTAACTTTAAACATAAATAACTTAAAATTTATGAGGTTTTATATGGATTTCTACCTATCATATTAAAGCTATTTGAGTCTAGTTTCCCCCGTTTAACCCATTCGTTATTTAAACATTCCTACAAGGAGTTATGACATTTTTAATGAAAATTGTGCTAAAGTTAAGTTGGGCACTACATGGGTGTGGTGCGCCCTGTAGTTCCCATTAAAGAAGTGATTTTTGGGCCAATGTTGCAGGCACCGCGGGGAGCCAACCTGGACAGTCACCTGGGGCCTTTAGAAACCAAGTCGGGGTAGCTCATTTGGGTTCCAAAAATGGTCTAAGTGTTAGTGATACCAACTTGTCACGACCTCAAATCCTAAGCCGGCCGTGATGGCGCCTATCATGGAACTAGGCTAGCCAACCATTTCAGACTATCATATTTCCCAAAATTTAGCAGATTTTAAAACAACAACATGAGGTGAACAATTTATACATTTTCCCAAAACCTGGAGTCAACTGTCATGAGCATCTAAAACTGAGAATACAATGTAATGAGGTGACTTGCTACTACAAATCCTGGAGTACAAAAGACAAAAACTATGAACTGAGGAAAAGAAAAGAGGTGAGCTGGGGACGCTGATCAGCTACCCCGATCCTCGAACAACTCTAAGCTCGTCCGGAAATCAGCTAGTGAGATGGTCCGGTACTTGGATCTACACACAGAGGTGCAGGGAGTAACGTGAGTACGCCAACTCAGTAAGTAATCAAAGTAACTAAAAACTTGAGTGTAGTGACGAGCATTTATAAATCATGTAAATCCATATAATGAATAACAGTGGAAAATGAATAAATCAAGTCAAGAATCTACAATTCCGAATATTTCATAAAACTCCGGTTTCCATTTAAAAATCTCGTATAAAAATATTTATCCATATTTATCATCAAGGGCTCAGTGTAAAGAAGAGTGAAAACAACATTTTCATAAAATATAAGCCCCTCGGGCACAATATCACTCACTATAAAGCCTCTCCGGCAAGCCTCTCAGTCATCCGTGACTCCACTATCAGTATCTCATGCTTTCACTTAAACACTCGTACTCAGCAAGTACCATGAATACACACAACTGCTATGGCGGGCAGCCCGCTCCACTACATATATATACATATCTATATTGCTGCAGCGTGCAGCCCGATCCTTATAACATACGCTGCGGCGTGCAGCCCGATCCATATAACAGTCGACTGCGCTCACTGGGGGTGTACAGACTCCTGGAGGGGCTCCTTAAGCCCAAGCGCTATATCTGATGCAGCGTGCAGGCCGATCCAATATGTACATTGCTGCGACGTGCAGCCCGATCCATATATATATATATATATAATCTATATTGCTGCGGCGTGCAACCCGACCCATATATAATCTATATTGCTGCGGCGTGCAACCCGATCCATATGTAATATATAACATATATATTGTTGCGGCGTGCAGACCGTCCCATGACTATCCTCACATACTCGGCGCTTGGCCTAACACATATATATTGCTTCGGCGTGCAGCCTGATCCATAACTATCCTCACATACTCGGATCTCGGCCTGACTCAGTCATCCTCACAAGTCACTTGGGCAATTCATCTCAACTCACGGGACTCAGCCCAAAATTTGGGGAGGTTAAGTGCATGGAATTGGAAATTTGTTTTGAGGATGTGAGTGGGAAATTGTGGTCCGATTTTGGTATTCTTGGTATGTATAGAATCATGGGAGGATGAGGATTCTAGTGGTGTAAATTTTATCGAATTTCGAGACGTGGGCCCCGGGCTCGGGTTTGGCCAAAATTTGAGAATTATGTCTAAATTGATAGTTTTCAATTGGGTATTGTTCCTTTAGCGTATATTGATGATGTTAATCTGGTTTTGGTTAGATTCAAAGCATTTGGGAGCAAATTCGAGGGGCAAGCGCATCGCGAAGTAGCTTTTGGGCTTTTGAGGTAAGTAACGAATGTAACTCTGAACCTGAGGGTATGACACCCCGGTATATGATATATTTTTGGTAAATGAGGTGATGCACATTCTAGGTGACGAGCGTGGGGGCGTGCACCGATAGGGATTGTGACTTGGTCCATCCCGTAGCAGCTATTAATTAGCCGCGTATTCGATTTAAAACCCTGCGATATCCTGTATTTTAGAAATTTATACTTGTTTATGGGCTGTGAGCCATGTTTAGGGCCTCGTGCCGACCTGTTTAGACCCTCAGAGGTACACTCTCAACCTAAATTCTCCAAGGCTTCAACACACGTAACAAGGTAAGTTTTATGGA
Source organism: Nicotiana paniculata (assembly GCA_005239505.1). Classification (NCBI taxonomy): domain Eukaryota; kingdom Viridiplantae; phylum Streptophyta; class Magnoliopsida; order Solanales; family Solanaceae; genus Nicotiana; species Nicotiana paniculata. The sequence continues at coordinate 48,670 of ML336700.1, read as the reverse complement.
TGATTTCAAGAGTGAGTCTTGTAGCTAACAGAGAGGATTCAAGGTAGTATTGCATGATCACTCGCAGACCCTCGGAGTCCCCTTCCCCTATCTTTTTTCAGACAATTGTTGTATTATTTAGAAGTTTTCCTTATATTCCATTTTGGAGCTCATAACTCGGCAGTATCAGGTTTTGAGGATTTGAATCTTGTGCTATCTATTGTCGAAGATTTATTCTGTTATTTATGCTATTTTAATTATGTTATATCCTATTTCATTCGATTGGATCTATAATGCATGTTGGCTCACCTAGTCTTGGAGGTTAGGTGTCATGAAGACCTTCAGTGGGATTTTAGGAAGTGACACATGCTTACCATTTAATACTCAACTGGAGTTATTAATGATACTATATTGATTTTTAAATACCGCCAAGTCACCATTCATCATCTTCCTTAATAATATTTCTAAAATATTCAACTTGAGTGAATACTTAGTTGTCAACCTTCTAATTTAGCTAACAATTGACTCAATAAGTTCATTTGCATTCCTCAATTTTATTTCCATGAATACTACTCATCTTCTCCCTCATTTCCCAAGAACACTATTTATTCCATGAAGTAGGAGTTTAGAATCCAACCTTTCAACTATTAAAACTTGCAACAAATACTACATATACTTTTGACTACTCATAATATACGAGTTTGAAGCATTATAATTACTTTTTAGAGTTAAACCTCATAAACCCTGGTACTTTTTGGATGATTCTTAAATCTAGACAAATTCATATGATTTAGGAAAATTCAATAATGTTAAATACTTGTATTATTATATTAATTTATGCTTAATATTATATTTTAACAGTGTAAAAAAACAGTGTGAAAATGAAGAGAGTTGGATCAAAATTGAATAAAATAAGGAAGAAAAAAAATAGGAAAATAAACAAAGAAGGAAAGGGGGGGGGGGGGGGGACACCTTTGGTATTTGTCCCCCCAAGTGGAATACAAAGAAATACAATGCAAAGCAATAGTTAAAGAAAAGAAATGTATCTGGCAGCAAGGAATTTGAAGAAAAAACTCTACTAGTTTCAACACTGGCCTGGACTTTGCATTGCAGGATTTTTCTTATTTCATTCGGGACAAGGTTATTTTGGCCCTACAATATCCCAACTCGTATAAAAGGAGTCCTAAAACTAATTTGGAGAAAGTCTAACATACTTTAAAAGAGAATTCACGTACGGGAACACAAACCACGCTTGGAGGAGGCTTCTAACTAGTTTTTCTTCTCTTCTCTTCCTTTAATCTTATAGTTTATTAGTTCTAAAGTTGTGGGTGAAACATGAACGATGTAGTTTGAATCTTGAATTTTTCTTATTATTTTATCATATGGATTTATTTCTTCAATCCGGCGCTTAATTATTTGATTGCTTGATCACCAATTAAATATTATCTACAAATCTAGGATTGAACTCAGGAGAAGGAATTCTAGATTGCATATAGGATTGAGTAGAGAGAGATCTTGAACCTCAGTATCGGAAACGGATTTGCGGTTAGGATAGGGATATATCTAATCGCGTTTCTTGGTTACTATTCGAAAATTATTAATGCGTTCTTGTTAATCCTAATTTCATAGGGATATAAGCATTATGTTAGTTTGAATAGGTAAGTAGTACTTTAGGAGAATACTACAAGTAATATTAACCATGTCAATCAATAAACCAGATAAAATAATTAGACAATTTAAGTAGAAAACTCAACGGGATTGTTAGCTGACCCATAGCTCTGGAATATATTCTCCCATTGAATTTGTTACACTCGATGCGTCTCAAGGTGAAATATAATGAATATGAGACTTTTAATCATGATTAAAATGAGTTTAAAGTCATAATATGACTATATATGATGTTTGGATAGCAAAAAAAAAGTTTGGGAAAAATCGAATTTAAGTAGCGGAAAAATCGTCTAAGGATTTGCCTTGTAACAGAGCATTTTGAGCAATAAATTTCGTGTTCTATATGGAGTCTTTTTTTGACATATAGTATACCAAATTGAAGGTCTTGGAATTTAATTTCCAATTATCTTAATCGTTTGTTCATACGACATCCGTATAAAAAGATATAAGCGTCGAAAGATGGGCCAATGCTAGAGCGCCAAGCTAGCACCTCTTTGACTTTTCCAAGTTGATATATAAAGGTCTTAGGACGACGACCTGAAAACATCCATAAACATATCCATAACTCTTTATCTAGGGTTTCAAAGAAGATTAATATTACGGGTACGAAATCAAGAAGCAATAACATTAGAACGATCCCTGCGATGTAAGTATCGCTATATCGCCTATCTTTTTATTTGTAGTTTGAGTTTTGGAAGGTACTTCATAGTTAAAAAAATATTTACTTTATGTATTTAAGCTTTAAATATCAAGGAAGGTTGATAATTCGTTTCCTACTCACGGGACGGTGATCAGAAGCCGTGAGTTCGATTTATTTCACTTTTAGTGGACTACATCGTGTTAACCTATTGTGATTAATATTTGTGGAGTTTGAAAGGATAAAAGAGCGTGGAGAAACTTCACATGTGGTAGGTAGTAGGCTGGTCGCTTGTCGTTGCAATTTCAGGCTAATTGATAACTTGTTGATTGGGTGTGTTATGGTATATTTGGGGTTTTTGTTGTATTGAAGGTCCCGAATTGTAGTTGGGTTTTTTGAGTTGCTGATTGTATTGTGTTTGTATCTCTCCTATTGTACGCTTGAGGGAGTAGTAAAATCAGGGGAAATGCTGCCCGTTTTATTTTAGAATCGAGTTATCGTTTGAGATACGTGATATACTAGTGCCATCTAAGTTGTACATGTATTTCTTTGTTATAGGGTTGGCGCGATATTGTCATAAGCTTGTTGTTGAGTTGCATTGACGACTTGAGGTATGTTAAGGCTATCCCTTCTTTCCTTTTGGCATGATCCATATAATACAACAAAACGAGCAAGCACACAACTGTCATAAATGATTATGTTCTTAGAAGTACTAGGGTTGCCTATGTTCTTGATTCCCAATATGTCCTGCTATCATATCGTCTGTTCATGGGTCTCATGACATTCCGAGAGATATTATTGACTTACTTCATTATGCATTGCATCCATTTATACATATATATTGACCCATGACCAGATAACATTATATACACATATATTATATGTATATGGGGTTATGTGGAAAGGTTATGGCATTATATACGCACCACACGTTTATGATTTCACCCAACGAGGCTAAGATGATATGATGGGATAGGTTTGATGATGTTATGTACGCATATACCTATGCATGATATGACATTTATACACATATGCATGACATTATAAATGTTTCATGATTCACAGAGTTATTCAGACTTACAGGTTGAGTCCTTTACTCTATGTTTCTTTCATGCCTTTTATATACTGATTTTTATGCCTTACATACTCGGTACATTACTCGTAGTGACGCCTCTATTGCATGGGGCCTGTGTTTCATGCCCGCAGGTGCAGGTAGACAAGCTGATGGTCCCCCTTCTTAGAATCCTTGCTCAGTGAGAGTTGGTGTGCTCCATTTGATACGGAGCTGATATTGAGTTTTGGTACGATACTTTTGTATACACATGGGTATGACGGGACCCAGTCCCATCTTTTATACAGTTGTACACTCAGTTAGAGGTCTGTAGACAGTCATATATAGTTGGATAGTATGTGGCCTTGTCAGCTCGCCCTACCATATTTCATGTATATATATATATACACATATGTTTTTTGGGAATGTTTTCCCACATATGTTGTTCATTGTAATTATTTCTAGACATTATGCATGACCTACACTTATTTTATGTTTATATCTTAGACGCGAGCTTAGGGGTGTTCGATAGGTAGAATTCAGGCACTCATCACGGACCATTGGTTTGGGTCGTGACAAAAGTGGTATCAGAGCAGTACTATCCTAGGGTTGACTAAAGACTGTGTCTAGTAGAGTCTTGTTTATGAGTGTGTTGTGCACCACACTTATAAACAGGAGGCTGCAGGACATATAGGATGTTATCCTACTTTCTTATCTTAGATCGTGTGATATGAGGATTCGTACACCTAACGATATGTTATGTTTTCAGGGATGCCGAAGAAGGCTACAGCCGGATTGAAAGTCAAGTCCGTGGCTGATGAGACTACAAGTCGAGGGCCACGAGTTACCAAGGCTCGAGGAGAGTCGCATTGTGAGAATCCATCTCAGACTTCACATACCCTTCCCTCACTAGAGGAGATCTGAGGGGAATCAGTTCCAGCGCAGGCTCCAGTACCCACAGCTCCTCAGCTAAAAGCACCGGGTCAAGGAGATGAGAGATGCTATTCAGCTACTGACTCGATTAGTGGCTGCACATGCTCGACGCTAGGAGGTAGGTAATGGTCGTGCAGATAGGGCCATCAGTGCGATGGTTCGTGATTTCATTAATTTACCCTATGATATTCACTAGAGCAGATCCAAATAAGGACCCTTAGGTATTTATCAATAAGATGCAGAGGACTTTGAGGGTAATGAAGGTCACTGCGACTGAATCAGTTGAGCTAGCTTGTATAGCCATCAGAGTGTTGTAGTTAATTGGTACGAGTCTTGGGAGTTGTCAAGAGGCGAGGATGCCCTTCCAGCAGTATGGCAGGAGTTTACAGAGGCTTTTATTCGTCATTATTTGCCACCAAGGCTTAGACGGGCCAGAGTTGATAGGTTTTTGACCATTCGACAGGGTACTATGAGTGTTTGGGAGTACAACCTTCAGTTTGATTCTTTGGATATGTGTGCTCCCATTATTGTAGCTAAGATGGAGGATCGGGTTCACTGGTTCGTGATGGGATTGGAGCTGCACCTGCTTAATGGCTGTATGTCAGTCTACTTCATATAGGCATTGTTATTTCTTGTATTCAGGCATACACTCATGGTGTAGAGGAGCGTAAGCAGAAGCAGAAGCAGAAGCAGAAGCAAAGGGCCGATCGTGTTACATCTCGCGTTTTCATACGTTAATGTTTCGTCTTCAGTTAGTTGGCGTAGAATCGGGGATGAGATTATCTTGAGATTATGAGCATTTATGCTATTTATCAAAAGCAATAAGTAAGTGTCGTGAAATATAAAGGGTGAACGAATTAAAGAAAATGAGTTTCGTTGAAGGTTGTCGATTTGGGATAAAATATGGTCCGAGCTATAACACCAGGTATTTATGGACTAGTGCCATACAAGTACCATATGACCATGATAGTATGATGTATAAAGTGTATTAAAAATGAGTAGTATTTTAAGTAATTTGAGACAAATTCTTAATTATGTGAGTAATTAGTTAATTATTGGTTTCATGAGAGATTAACCATGTAATTAAGGATTTGTGGATAATTGTAGGTGGGAACAAAGACCCCCCCCCCCCACGTGGTAGCAAGTGGAGAAAGGTCTAATGACTATTGATTCAGGCTACTAAATTAGAAAGCACATGGACAATACACTTAGCCATCAAACACGTAGAAGGAATGTCTATGTTAGTTATCTTTACAATTATGTTCAATTGATATCAAAAATTCATTTTTGGAGGAGATTTTGGAAGTTCATATGATACTTCATGTTACAATAGAAAATACAGTTCTTAGATTTGTAAAGAAATTCATACGAAATTGCACTGCGTAATAACAACGGGATTTTACAATTCTAAGGGAGTACGGTGCAATCCTTCTCAAGAATATCATACGGATTTTACCCTACTCCAGGTATGTTAATGCTAAGCCCTTCCTTCATTTTGGTATGATCTCGTAATTACATGAGTTTGATAACGAGGCATAAAGAGAAGTTCATACTCCCGAATTTATATGCATTATTCTACTCTCATAAGTTATAGTATTCTCCCTTATCGAGACTTTTTATTCAATTGAGTATTGTCTTCTTCCAGTCAAGAGAGAAGAGGTTCTATATATACTTGTTTATGGACTCTACCTAGCTTGCAGATTCAACAACTAGTTGCATGTAAAGAGGTTATTTGTGGGAACTGGGTCTGCATTACTCTTAGTTGAAGATGGATATTAAAATCAGTGTTTAAGAAATGCAAGTCCTTCTATTAAGTAGCAAATACAAATGTTCTTTGGTATGCATAATATCTTAGGCTTATTTTGTTTTCAACTAGAAGTATGCAGTTTGAAAATAAAACAAGTGTTTCTTGGTTACATCATCATATTTCATTATCTCAAGGCAAAGTATTAATACACTTCTGACCCTAAATTAGGTTTCCCATTTCTTGTTCATTTAGATATACGATATTACAGTATTTTCGCCACCATCGAGCTATAATCGATGAGCAGGCCCCTATTGGGAAACCTCTGATAATATGGTAAGTTATATACCGAGCCTACTGTGACTGAGCGCCTATGAGCGAGTCCAGTTGGCCGAGATACAGAGCCTAGTATGGTCGAGCACTTATGAGCGAGCCTACTACGACAGAGCAGTTATATATATATATACCGAGTCTTATAGGGTCGGGAAACTATTTTACTTACTATATTGAGAGTTGAGTCAGTATCAACAGCTAAGCATATCTTCAGATTATCTTTGACTTCCAGTTACTTTCAGTTATTATATTATCAGTTCAGTTTCAGCTTTCAGTTATTTTATTGCCTTGCATACTCGATACATTATTTCGTACTGACGTCCCTTTTTTTGGGGACACTGCATTTCATGCGTGCTGGTTCAGACAGACAGACGAGTAGACCTCCTCGGTAGGTGTTGCCCGAGTTCAGCTTTATCTGTAATCTCCACGTCCTTCGGAGTTTCTGGGTCTAGAATTTTGTATACATCTTGTGTATATATGTATATAGGTTATGGGTGGGTCGGGGCCCTGTTCCAATCACAGTACATCCAGCAGTAGAGGCTTGTAGATATAACCAATTAGTTAGTGCAGTATGTTGGGCTTGTAGGCCTTGTATATATATTTGTTGGTTTGTGAGCTGTAGTAGTTAGGATGGCCTTGCCGGCCCAGCTTCATATTGATGTTTAGATAGCGTTGGTTTCCATTCAGTTTTATATTTTGCTTCGCAAATTGTCTTGAAATGTGTCCCATGACCAAAGTATGACATTATATGTTCAGAGTCCCTTAGTCGCAAGTTGGTATGCAAGGATAGGTGAGGCACCGGGTGCCGGTCTACCCCCCAGGTTCGGGGCATGACAGAAGTGGTATCAGAGCAGTTCTATCCTAGGGAGTCTACAAGTCGTGTCTAGTAGGGTCTTGTTTATAGATATGTGGTGAGCCACATTATATAAGCAGGGGACCACAGGGCATTTATGAGTTGGTTACCCTTATTTCAAATCTAAATCGTGTTGTAGAACTAAGTTATAGGAAATTTGAGTTAGCTTACGTGTTGGCATTTGCATGCATAGATGACGCTGACTAGGAAGACTACGACTAGCCAGAGGAGAGATACAATAGTAGGTGAGGGGACTACCAGGGTACCCCCAGTAGATGGGGCCTAATCTGAGGCCCAGGGAGAGACCCCTACTCAGCCATTATAAGCTCCTCCACCACCTGAGGAGATTCCTAGGGAGACCACACAGCCAGGTCCCCCTCCGCTTCCATCAGATCAGGACTTGAGGTGTGCGGTGAATTTAATGACACAATTGGTAGCTACCCAGCAACAGGCTAGGGCATCCGCTAGTGCAGGATCTTCTGAGGGGTCTGGGAGTTCAAGGGTTCGAGAGTTTATTTCTTTGAGTCCCCTAGAGTTCACGGGGACAGACCAGAGGGAGGACCCATAGGATTTCATAGATCAGCTTCACAGGTTCTTTCAGATTATGCATGCCACGGAGAAAGAGGCATTTGAGCTAGCAACTTTCCGACTCCGAGATATAGACATCCTTTGGTACCAGCGATGGGAGAGGTCCAGGGCAGGTGATACATCTCCAGCTATTTGGGAGAATTTTTCAGATGCCTTCCTTGACCAGTACTTACCGCGGGAGATCCGACAGGCTCGAGTCGATCAGTTTCTAGCCCTCAAGTAGGGAAATATGAGTTTTCGAGAGTATAGTCTCCGTTTTGACTCATTGGCACGATATGCACTATCCATAGTTTCTACTATGCAGGACATGATCCACAGGTTTATAGCAGGGTTGGTCCTAGAGTTAACCGAGGCTTGTGCCACCGCTGCATTACAGGATAGTAAGGATATCTCCCAGATTCAGGCATTCGCCAGAATATAGAAAGGGATAGGCATCGGCAGCAGGGTACAAAGAGGACTGAGTGAGGGCAGCGCAAGAGGATGAGATTTTCCAGGTCTCAGGAGCAGTCTCAGGGTAGTTATAGGCCACAATACTTGACTTCTCTGATTATTCGGTCTATGTTCATCATTTGCTCTTTGTAAGTACGAATATTTCTATATCTTTGATGATTCTTACCTACCCTAAATTAGGGCTTTCAGACCTCTTTCAATCGAACCCAAATGGGTAAGATTCTCTGATTTTAAGTAATATTTTGTCTATATTCGTCCTATTCCGTGTGATGTTTGATTTTTATTCGGTCGATTTTACACTTTCCCTAAAAATAGGGTTTGAGATTTTTTTTCATTTCCTTACTGATTCTGATTGCATGTGATGATTCTTTCCTTTCTCGTGTTTAATTGATGATGTTCCTTGTTTGGATGTTAATTTCTACTACTATATAAACCCTTCCCCATTCCCCTTTGAGACAGACTTGAATCGTTAATGTTTACAAAAAAACCGAAGTTATCACTCTTTGTTCTCTAAATACTCTTGTTCTGTTTCCTGGCTGGCTGAAAGCTAAGGCCAGAAATTTTTCCTGCTACTGTGGACTTTGTTCTTTCTTGTTTTTTACTTAACTGGTGAGTTGCTAAACTTTTGTCACTTCATTCCTATTTACTTGTCATTTACATATGTTTTCGCTTTTGAAGATTGTAACTTAATGTGCTTTTTGTTCTGTTCTTGTATGCAATCCTGATTGCTTTACTTTAATTTTTGATCTCTCTAATCTTCACTTTATTATGTTGGTAATCTGAAACATGCCTAAGCCTAATTCGAGTAATCAAGATTCTCTTAATTTTTTTTTAGCCAATATGTTATCGCTTGACATCTCTTTGGTGTTTAATCATGCTTAAGTTTGTCCATTCTGTTATTTGAATATGCTCCAAGCGCATAATTTGAACTTCCTTTAGATTAATTGGTCTATTAGGCTAGACTTGAATGCTTACACTTATTGTATGACATGAGTTTATCTTCCCTTTCTATTCTGAATCTCTATAATGGCAATCTTGAATAGGTAGTATGTTTTAATTCTGTGTCAAGATCCTGTTCTATCAATCATGACTAGTTCTCAGTTAAAATACCCCTCAGCATGTTTTGGCTCACTTGATTCACCAGTATGTTGTCATAATTTGTGCTTCCCTACTATGTCTAAATGGTGTTCTGCTGCCTGATGTGAAGTTAACATGGCTATCTTGTGACACTAGCACTTGTACTTAACATAATTTGGACCTTTACCTGTTATGAATCTGTGTACTCCAATCCTGAAAACCTGTTTGTTAATGTGTAACTACTTATGCACTAGGTGTTGAGCTTGTTCTTCTAAATATTTGCTACATGCATTCATAAAACCTAAGGCCTGTTTGATTATTTTCTTTATGTGCCCAACTTGACAATGTTTATACCCTTCAGTTCTGTCCTCAGCTATTTTCCACTCTCCCTCATTATCACTTATGTCATTCTGAACTCCTTATTCCTAGCCGGCTGAAAGCCAAGGCTACTTAGGTTCTGTCCCTTGACCTCCCTAGTGTGAGCACTGCTCGGGGTTCATTTGAGACCCTTGTGAACTCTGACACACTAGGACTTGGTCCCTAATCTTTCCCCTAAATTCTGATTAACCTCCCTATTGTGAGCACTGCCCTGGGTCCTTGAAACCCTTGGGAACTCTGACACACTAGGGACTTGGTTCTATATGCTCAACTCTTTTTATGCCCACTGGGTGAATCACTCAATTCATGGCTGCCTTATGTCCATGAAGATGTAATTTTGGGCTGTTATGAACTATGAGAATGAAGGCCTGGCCTGGCCAGGTGTATCATTGGGCCTGCTGTAGGCTCCCTATAGCTATTCTACTTTGTAATTTATTCTATTCATTCTGGGTCTGTAATAATTATTGTAATGACATTTTGGGGTATTAGTAAAAGTGGGAAAAGGGCTTTTTATCTTATAATTGCATTAAAATGGGTATAAATCATGCCTATATGTATTTTATTATGCTCAAACATATTCGGTTGTCGTATGTTATAAATCATGCCTATAGGTATTCTATTATTCTCAAACATGTTCAATTATTAGGTGTTAGCAATCCTGCCTATAGGTTCTTCATTTGGTTCAAATGTGTTCTACTTCTGCTTGTTATAAATCGTGCCTATAGGATATTGTATGATTAAATGTGCGTACATGATCCTTTCTACATGCTGCCCAATCTACAAATTATAGAAATCATGCCTATAGGATCCAAAATTAGTTTTAATTATAGAAATCATGTCTCTAGGATCTAAAGTCATTTTTAATTGTAGAAATCATGCCTGTAGGGTCTGAATCACTTTTAATTATCATCCTACTCGTTTCTTTAAGAGTTTTCAACACTATTCTAATTATCATCACTATAAATCATGCCTATAGGACTCGATTAAACAATTATGAACCCATTCTTGTGGTTACCATTGTTAGTCACTGCACGAATCACCTAGACATCATGCCTATAGGTTTAATCTCTTATGCTTAAAATCAGTAGGAAACTATGTAGGTATTAGAAACCGTATTAAGAGAAAAAGGATTGTAAAACTACTTGCTTATTAAATTGAGTATCACATAGAGATCCTGCCTATAGGTTTCTACAACCTTAACTTATTAAAATCTGCAACTCTCAATGTTAATCAGCTTTGCGTGCATTTGTTGTCTAAGTGCGGAGGCTAACTTGAGCCATTATTTGCTTATACGTAAAAGTCCAAGTTGTTTTGTATGTCGTCTAGTTTTTATCCTTTTGGGAAACCTAAGTTAAAGTCTAGAACCACCCCAAGATAGAGGTCCAAATGCCTCCTTGACCATAGGCATGGGACGGGTAGTGCACACATAGGGTACAATTTAGAATCAACTAGTACGCTTTAGGTAAACAACTTAAAGATAGTAATCGGGTAGCAGGAGATAATAGTTTGTGCCCGCTGAATAATACGAGGAACACCCCACTTCGAGGGAGTTATGAAGTATTATTTATGTTTCAAGGGGTGATCCTTTAGGATAAAAAACTTAGGATCCCCCACCTTTGTTTAAAAGTCAATCATTTTATTTGCCTAATTTTTGTCTCTTCTCCTTGTTTAGACTAATTCATATTATTCGAGTTCGGACAGGACCTACCATTGTGGACCTCTAGTAGTGCCTAACACCTTCTTCTCGAGGTAATTTGAGCCCTTATCCGATCTTTGGTGACGCAACTGGTTAATCCAGAGTTATCTGCAAATAGGTGCCGTAACACACCTTAATCCGTTAGGTGGCGACTCTATTTTTTAACACCCTTCTTTAAAAGAGTTGTCATGTGTCAAAACCCGATTTCACAAGAAAAAGAGGCGTGACATCATGGCGACCCTGCTGGGGATATATTTTAGTCTCTTACCATTGCAAACTTTGACTATATGAATTAGTCTCTTCCAATAAGCGTGTCTTTATTATTTTGCTGTTACCTGAATATCCCGCTCCCATTTTTCCTTTCATTGCTACATGCACGCCCTCTTCCTTATTTCCCCTTTATGTGAACTCATATGTAACTCTTCGCTTAATTTGGTTACAATGTGCGTTTCCCTTTATTTCCTACTCATGTTCACTTGCTTCAAACCTTTAAATTTGCTATATCATGTCTCTTCCAACCCTTACCCCTTTATTTTCTTTATTAAAATTCTTTCACATTACGCGAACTAACTTCTTCCCTATTTTTTTTATGTCTTTACGCTTCATTTAATACTGCATTTACTGCTTTCATCATGCAAAATACTTGACAACGTGTTGTTTTATCTTTTCATAAAGCATGCTCCACATCATATTCCACTCATGTGCACTTAATACTAGCGACACTTGATGAGTGTCCGCGCTCTTCCTGAATCACCCTTTTAAATTTGGAAAGGCTTATTTGCGGTAAAACTAGTTGATCAACGGTGCAATCGACGGTTCTGTGCCTTTCCGTCTCAAGTTTTACACTTGAGGGTACCGATCTAGACTCTTCTAGAAATCCCACTTTGATACTAATTGTGCATGCATTATGTCTAAACCTAGTATGGGTTAGAACGCTATCCGCGTGATAACTCTCCAAGGCAAACCTTGTCCAAAATGCATCGGGATTTCCATAATCCCAATGGGCACAATCATGACATGTGCATTATTTGGAGAAAACATGCTGATATGCTAATCATTAATGTGTAAATAGTCGAATCTGGAGGGGGAAAGGGCTAACTTTATCTGTTTTGCGGAAATGATGCACGAAGTCCCCAGGTTCGGCATGGTTTGAAGTATCCCACTTCTGTTTCTAGATTGGTGGGAAACTCTCTTGCCAAGCGACAAAAACCATGTGAAAAGAGTTCTCGGGAATTTACCTTCTTTGCTAGACATTTAGCCAAACAATGTACTGATCGAGGCTGCTACTATGTTCTGGGATAAAAAGAGGGCCGGTTTCTGTTTCGGTGACATAGAAATGACTCCCCTTCTAGAGGAAATAGGAGTCTTTGCTAGACTTACCTGGGATAGCCCTGGTCTGTTGGTACCGAAAAATTGCACTTCTCGAGGTTTTCTGAAAAATGATGGGTTTTAGAAGGAATGATGAGTTAGTCTGCTTGAAGAAGTATTATGTACCATTCGACTTCCTTTACGAGCGTTTGGGCACAACAAGTCCTACCATCTTTATCATGATGAATTTGCTATCACCTTTCTGGGTTGGACTCATCGCTGGGTTTTTGTGTTCATTGTTTGTTTTCTGGGGATGCTGGTATTCCCAATACAAGGAGAAAGGATTCACACTCGCTTAGCTATGGTTACTAAGACCCTAATGGAAGGAATTGAGGGACAAACTTACATTATTGTCCCAATGATCGTAGCAGAGATATACTGAGCCTTGGACCGTTGCAAGAAAGGGTATAAGCATTTTGAGGGTTGCAATCTGTTACTGCAAATATGGCTGTTGGAACATATTCAAAGGGGACAATACCATCAAGAATTTTCGCAGCGGCCATGGAATGACCACATAGCTTTTCACCATCCAAAAAGAATGACTTTTATCCCGGACAGGTTTGAACAACCAGGAAACGCTGTGGGCTGGGTACAATTTTTTAGCCATTTGACTGACGACAAGGTCCATTAGATGTTCGAGTGGTTACCTACTTGCGAATTCATCATCAGGTCAACTGATGTTCCTCACCTAGTGCTAATCGGATTAAGGGGTATCTATCCTTATGCTCCTATCAGAGTCATGAGTAAAGCTGGGAGGAAACAAGTCATGCCACGAGTCTCCGAGATGATTCATTACAAAGCAGATTTCCAGGGTGATTCTATTCCATTCAAGTGCGAGGCACAACACATGTGGCATCTAAAGATCATTGTGGAAAAGGATACCATCGAGCCAGATCGGTATCATGCTGGCCATGTGTATTTCTACCCATCATGGTTGGTCGATGACATAGCAGGAGAAGTCAAGCCAGGGATTGATTTGGGAAATAGGGTCATAGACGACGCTGCTGAGGCGCAGGTCAAATACATAACGTTACGCAAAATGATTTTTGAATCTGAGGCCAGACACTTGGAATAACACAAAGTGGACATGAAAGCAATCTATGAATGGAGAGGAATCTCTACTAAATCAACAAAGAGGTTGGATTTAGAGAAGGGTCTGACGGAGCTTGAGGGGAAGATGAGTAAAAGAATCGTGGATTGTCAAAATGTAGAGGGCAATGAAGGAGGACATCTAGGAAGGCATACCTACTGTTGGACATGCGTGACCTGGGGAATTTGATCGATGGGGATAAGAAGGCCAAGCTCGGAGAAGGTCCCTATGGGACCAAGTATATTAGAATTGACATTTACTTATTTTCTAGAGTCGTTTTAGAATTCGTAATAAGGCAAATGCCACTGGTAACTCTTTACAATTATTTCCATTTTGATAGAGATTTGGGCTATTTATCATATTAATGAAATGATGCAATTATCGGCATTAAGTTTCTAGAAATCTATATGTCGCTAGGCCTACCTCGGGCACAATGAGGTCCCCCAAATTAGAACGCGAATTTATAATTCCGCAATACATGTTTAAATACTGCAAATATCCTTTTAAAATTCCCTACTGAATCGTTTACCTTTTTGATTTTCTTTGTTTTGATTATTCCTATCCCCTAAGGTTGGTTCGTGTATACTGGCATCATCAGCATATCATACCAAATCTAGAGGTCCTCCACCTCCTCCTCCTCCAAGTGATCCTAAAATCAAGGGAAAATCTAAGATGGACGACATGAGTGGTATCAGGAAAGACAATGCTACACATGCATAGAATGTTGAGACTTCAGATGGTCGGAGTACTCCGGCACAGAATGATTTGGTTCTACAATTGGAGCAGAAGATACTGGAGTTACAAGGGAAATTTGAGCAGGTCCTCAACTTGGAAAACCTTTCCCTCACCTCGAACGTCCCAGATATAAACCAACAGAATGCCCAAAACCCAACGCCTCCTTAAAACACACCTAACCAGCATCCGCAAAATCCTCCTGCACCTCATCAATACGCCACGTCTCCCCAAAATCCTAATCCTCCAACGTTACCGACCCCTCCTCAGCACCAACATCATCCAAACCAATACCCACATACTACCACCTACCATACTCCTCAAAACACACCACAACCTACCCCTGATCCACAAAACTCAACCAATGATCCACTACACCCAAATCCCTGGAATCCACCAAAATAACCCCATATACGTAGAAAATCTACTTCACCCTTCATAACAAACCCCATACACACCAGAATCCATCGAGAAGGACCTGCTCATCAAGAATATGGCAGGGGAAATTAAGAAGCCCTCAAGTCGAGTCCAAGGCGTCGAAGGGGGTAAAGGCATTGAGGGTCTAAACTGTGAAGATTTGTGTATTCAGCCAGACGTAGAACTACCAGAAGGTTACAAACCTCCCAAGTTTGAAATGTTCGACGGAACAGGTGACCCAAAGGTGCATCTTAGGACATACTGCGAAAAGCTCGTAGAAGCTGGTAAAGCCGAAAGAATACGCATGAAGTTATTCATGAGAAGCCTCATTGGAGACGCCCTATCTTGGTATATAAATCAAAATCGAAAGAAGTGGGTTAACTGGGTAAACATGGCATCAGATTTCATGGATCGGTTTAGATTAAATACGGAGAATGTACCAGATGTCTTCTATATCCAGAATCTTAAGAAGAAGCTGATAAAGACTTTCCGTGAGTATGCTACTCGGTGGAGATCGAAAACTGCGAAAGTAAGGCCGACATTGAAAGAAGAGCAAATGAAAAAATTCTTTCTCTGGGCCCAGGATCCGCAATACTACGAGAGGTTAATGGTTATTGAAAATCCCAAATTCTCCGACATCATCAAATTGGGAGAAAGAACAGAAGAAGGAATTAAAAGCGGTATGGTAACCAATTTTGAGGCATTACAAGCTACCAGCAAGGCCTTGCAGTCAGGAGGCATATCCAAGAAAAAGGAAGTAGGGGCCGTGATGGTAGAACAAGGTCCGAAATCTCCCCTCACCTACCAAACACCTCCACCCACATACCAGCCTTCACCTCCCAGATATCCACAACCCACCACCACTTACCATACTTATAATTCCCAACCATCATATTACCACTCACCACCAGTCCGCCAAAACTATCAGAAACCCAGACCAAACTTTGACCGCAGACCACCCAGACAATATACCCCAATTTGTGAACCTATTGATCAGTTGTATGAGAGACTGAAAGCTGCTGGTTATGTCACTCCTATTCCTGTTGTTGCCATGGAAAACTCCTCTCAATGGGTCAATCCGAATAAGACATGTGCCTACCACTCCAGCATGAAGGGTCATACCATTGATGAATGTCGCACTCTGAAGGACAAGATCTAGATGTTAATTGATACCAAGGTTATACAAGCGAAATAGGCTGCACCAAACGTCCGCAACAATCCCCTCCCGGATCACAGGGGTGAGGGGTAAATGTGATAGAAACTGATGAAGAATGGGATCCGGAAGGGTCAATTGGGCTCATTCAAGAATAGGATGATCATAAGAAACCTACAGTCACTTTCACTCCCATTGTGGTACAAATACAACCACCAGCCAAAGTTGAAGTAGCCGCACCAACTCTGTTTGAATTTGAAGTAACAACACATACAGCTGCGCCTGCTCCGTTTGAAGTAGAAGTGACCACACCATTCACTGTGACGGTAACACCCATACCATCCTTTAAGTCTAATGCTACACCCTGGGACTATGCCGCAGAAGCAAGAAGGAAATGAAAAGGGACAAATGGAAGAAACCGGTGCAGCACAAGGTATGACCAGAACTGGTAGGGTTTACACGCCCGAGCATTTGGGAGGAACAAGTAAAGAAGCCACTTCCAAGCAGCCTATCATTGAAACGAGCCCGAATGATCTTTGGAGAAAAGCGCAAGCGAGAGAGTACTCTGTAGTGGACCATCTGGACAAAACCCCTGATCAGATATCTATTCTATCATTACTTCAGAATTCTGAATCACATAGAAACGCATTGATGAAGGTATTGAACGAGGCTTACGTACCCAACAACATTACCAGTGGAGAAATGGATAACATGGTAGGACAAGTATTGGAAAGCCGTAAGATCACCTTCCATGAAGAAGAATTTCCACCGGAAGGATTGAGCCACAACAGAGCACTGCATATCACAGTACAATGTGAAGATAAATTCATTTTCAGGGTTTTGATAGATGGAGGTTCAAGTCTCAACATTTTTCCATTGACGACTTTGAAGAGATTGGGTAAAGGTTTGCATGAGATACGAGTAGGAACTATGAACATAAACACATTCGATGGATCTCAAAGGGACACGATAGGAGAAACCAACCTTTGCTTACAAATGAGCCCAACTTGGTTTGATGTTGAATTCCAAGTACTCGACATATCCGTCTCATACAATTTACTATTGGGGCGACCTTAGATACACACTGCTGGGATTGTAGCATCTACTCTGCACCAGGCTGTGAAGTTCGAACGGAACCATTAGGATATGATCATTCATGGCGACGGGAGTAAACCCATTTACACCAATCAGACTGTTCTGGTCGTGGAAAATAGAAGGAAGTTGGGTGAAGAGATGTACCATCGAATTGAGCTTCTTAATGCAATTGAGAAGGACAAGTGGTGGAGTAGAAAAATAGAGAGCATATTGGCATGGGTAGGATATGAACCTGGTAAAGGGCTCGGAAAGAATCTCCAAGGTGTTGCCAAACCAATACAGTTAAAGCGTCACAATACAACTTTTGGACTGGGATATCAGTACACTTGGAATGAGTATCAAAATTGGTCGCCACCATGGCGCGGTCCTTATTACCCTCTCGAGCAACCAATACCACCTGAACCAATCCTTCCATCAGGCTGATATGATGTGGGGATCTGAAGAAGATGAAGTGCTAGCTGGTTTGAGGAATCTATTCTTAAAATATGAAGACATGGACTGCAGTGTAATAGTTGAGGAGGTAGAGGAGGAAGGCCTCGTCATTCAGACAGTGGGAAAGGGAGATATCCTCAGGAAGTGGAAAGTCACACCATCAAGGATCTGCCGAGTCCCGGGGTAGCCTGGCTACTAGTGTCATTTATTTTTGAAAATAATCATTTTGAGTATTTTAAAACATTTTCAGTATTTTGTTTTGGAAACATTGTTTAAATCATTAAAATCATTTTTTGTTTGACATTTATCAATGGCATAATGTTTTATTATTTATTACTATTCTCTATATTTTTCTCTATAATATTACTATTTCTTATCTTGATGAACCAACGACTGTGACATGTAATGAGACAACTCAACATAAGGATAGCGACTCGGAAGAGATAGAAGAAGAAGATGTAATACCTGAGGAAATTGTCAGAGAAGTTGAGAATTTTGAGAATAAGTCTAAGTCCAACCTAGAAGAAACTGATATAGTCAACTTGGGATATTCTGAAGCAGCCAAAGAGACTCGCATAAGCATTCACCTGTCGCCATCAGAAAAAGAAGAGTACACTCATTTTCTGAAAGAATATGAAGACATTTTCACATGGTCGTATGATGATATGACTGGGTTGAGCACCTCATAGTGGCTCATAAGCTACCCACCAATCCGATGTGTCCGACGGTAAAGCAAAAGCTCAGAAAGTTCAAGACAGATATGAGTCTGAAAATCAAAGAGGAAGTCACCAAGCATATCAAAACTAAGGTTCTTAGAGGGGTTGAATATGCGACTTGGTTGGCCAACATTGTGCCCGTTCCGAAGAAGGATGGGAAAGTGAGGGTGTGTGTCGAATATAGGGACCTAAATAGAGTAAGCCCCAAAGATGATTTCCCACTTCCAAACATACACATATTGATCGACAACTACACCAAGAATGAAATCCAATCCTTTGTGGATTTCTTCACGGGTTATCATTAGATCTGGATGGATGAAGAAGATGCCGAGAAAACATCTTTATTACACCGTGGGGAGTATATTGCTACAAAATGATGTTGTTTGGTCTGAATAATGCTGGGGCCACTTATATGAGAGCCATGCCAACTATTTTTCATGACATGATACACAAGGAGATAGAAGTATACGTGGATGACGTCATCATCAAATCAAAGAAGGGTACAAATCATATAACGAATTTGATAAAATTATTTGATCGGCTTCGAAGGTACAATTTGAAACTAAATCCTGCAAAATGTGCCTTTGGAGTTCCTACTGGAAAGCTGTTAGGATTCATCATCAGCCGCCAAGGAATTGAGCTAGATCCATCAAAGGTCAAGGCTATCTACGATTTTCCACCTCCAAAGAAGAAATTGAACTATGCTTGACCTGATTCCCATTTAAGAGAGGATACGTAGGAAGCCCTTTGGGTTCGGTCACAATTCAATAAAATTTTCATTTTTCCCACAATCAGAAACTGGGGCAGAATTTTGAGGTGGACCCTCAAAATTCCGGAGCAAGTCCAGTCGACGTCATCGTATGCGGAACAGTCAGAAAATAGTCTAAACAACTGGGGCAGAATTTTGAGGAGGACCCTCAAACTTCTATTGCAAGGAGGTCGCAATGTCTCTAATAGTGTCGCAGTTGTTGGTTCATCCAATTTATTTAATATTGCATAGTACTGTGTTTTAAACAACTATGCACGCATACTTTTTGAAAAACTTTATTTTATGAAATAATCCGAATGCCACCCCCGGTAACTCAAGTAGGATTTCAATGCGGAGCAAAGCAAGGCAAGCAGGCAGAGGCACGAACCAGTCCCCCCTGTAAAACTCACGATTTTTCTCTGAATGCAGGAACAAGGAATAGCCACAAATACATGCACATCTCAGAATCACTATCTTCATAACGACAAAGCTGCCAAGCGCAAATATATCGCCAGCTAAGAAATAATTTGTTCCTACTTATTATTTGTTCATTGCATGAGACTAAGCTCTATCTCCATCTTTGCATGAGGCTAAGCCCTGCCTCCTCAATTGAATAAAGCTAAGCTCTGCCTTCCCTTGCATGAGACTAAGCACTGTCTCCATCTTTTCATGAGGCTAAGCCCTGCCTCCTGAATTGAATAAAGCTAAGCTCAGCCTTCCCTTGCATGAGACTAAGAACTGTCTCCATCTTTGCATGAGGATAAGCCCTGCCTCCTCAAATGCATAAGGCTAAGCTCTGCCTTCCCTTGCATGGGACGAAGCACTGTCTCCATTTTTGCATGAGTCTAAGCTCTGCCTCCTCAATTGCATAAGTCTAAGCTCTGACTTCCCTTGCATGAGACTAATAATTGACTCCATATTTACATGAGGCTAAGCCCTGTCTCCTCAATTGCATAAGGCTAAGCTCTGCCTTCCCTTGCATGAGACTAAGCACTCTCTCCATCTTGCACGAGGCTAAGCGCTGCCTCCTTAATTGCATAAGGCTAAGCACTATCTTCCCCCCACACGACACTAAGCATTGTCTCCATTCCTGCATAAGACTAAGCACTATCTCCCCTTGCATAACCACAAATGTTGCGCTATTCAAAACTTTGCACTATTCTCTACCTCAGGGCTAAGCTCTGCCCTAATCTTACACAAAAGTTCTATTTTTCAAGCATCATGTCTTTGCATCTCATGGGCTGAAATACCGCCATTTTGTCCATAGGATTCATAGTCCGAAGGCATCATCCTTATAGCCGGAAGACACCGTGCCATGTCCTGAGGATTTCTCAACATTGAACATCATTATTCAAAGGCATCATAGTTCAGTTGCACCATCCTCATAGCCCCAGAACATCATGTAACGACCCGACCGGTCGTTCCGTGACATTAGCACTGTTTTCCCCATTTCTACTTTATCATATGTTGCTTAGCCTATTTATGTTGTGTTGGGTTGGTTGGTTCGGGTTTAGAGTGGTCGTGATGAGATCAAAGACACTTAGTCTCTTAAATTAGCTTAATAGTTGAAAAAAGACAACTAGGAGTTGACTTATAGGTAAATGACCTTGGAATGTGGATTTCATGGTTCGTATAGCTTCGTTAGGTGATTTGGGACTTAGGAGTGTGTTCAGAATGAAGTTTGGATGTCCGGTGTAGAATAAGGCTTGAACTGGCGAAAGTTAGTTTTTGGCGATTTCCGGTCGGCAGTGGAAAATAGGCTATCGAGGTCGGAATAGAATTCCGGGAATTTGAGCAGGTTTGTAATGTCATTTTGGATATGTGTGAAAAGTTTCAGGTCAATCGGATGTGTTTTGGATGGTTTCGGCATCTTTGGTGAAATTTAGAAGTTTCAAAATTCATAGGCTTGAATTTGATGTAATTTTGGTGTTTTTGGGTTGTTTTTGGTGTTTCAAAGGTTCGACTAAGTTTTAATGAGGTTATGGAATATGTTGGTATATTTGGTTGAGGTCTCGAGGGCCTCGAGTGTGTTTCGGGTGGTTAACGGACCAACTCTTAGCTTAAAGACTTGGTAGATTTTTGCTGGTGTTATTTTCCGGTTTCTTTCTATGCGATCATGGGAGGACGTTTGCGATCACGTAGGCCTAGCTGGGGATGACAGGATTTTTATTATATGCGATCGCGTGGTAGAGGTTGCGATCGCGTAGATTTGAAGGGCGCGTGAGTGCGCTGAGCCGTTGTTCTTCGCGATCGCTTAGAGTGGTTCGCGATCGTGTGGGTTTATGTCCTGCTGAATCGCGGTCGTGTGTGTATGTCTACGATCGCGTAGTGTAATTTGATGGGGCAGCAGATTTTTTCTTCGCGGTCGCGTGGGAGCTTCCGCGATCGAAGTGAAGAAAGAGGCATGGGCAGACTGTTTTTAAGTTCTAATTTCGGGGGTTCTTGGCCATAACTTGTTTTTCCATTAGAGAGCTCGGGGGAAGGAGATTTTGGACAAGATTTTCAGTGGGATTCTTGTGGAAAGTGTTCTTCAATCACTTTTGGTTCAATTTCTTGAATTTTTCTTGATTTTCACCATGCAAACTGAGGAATTTAAAGTAGAAAATTTGGGAAAATGGGAGGAAAATTTGGAAATTTCTTTTGGTGATTTGAGTGGGCAATTGAGGTCGGATTTTTGTAAATTTGGTATAGGTAGACTCGTAAGGGAATGATGATTCTAGTTTTATGATTTTTATCAAATTTCGAGACGTAGGCTTGGGGCTCGGGTTTGGTCAATTTCGGAAATTGTGCTTAAAATTTATATCTTTCGATTGGGTTTTTTTCCGTTAGAACATGTTGATGATGTTAATCTGGTTTTGGTTAGATTCGAAGAATTTGGGAGCCAATTCGAGGGGCAAGAGCATTGCAGAGTATCTTTTGGGCTGTTTTGAGGTAAGTAACGATTCTCCTTCCTGTTGGAGGAAGACAATGCGAAAAAATGATAACTCTAAACCTGAGGGTATGAAACCCCGGTATTTGATATTGTTTTAGTAAATGAGGTGACGCACATTCTAGGTGACGAGCATGTGGGCGTGCAATGATAGGTATTGTGACTTGGTACGTCCCGTAGCGGCTATTAAGCCGTGTATTCGATTTGAAACCTTATGACATCCTGTATTTTAGAAGTTTATACTTGTTTATGGGATGTGAGCCATGTTTGGGGAGTTGTGCCAACCTGTTTAGACTCTCAGAGGTACTTTTACACTATTCTCACACTATGCTGACAGAACAATTGTGAACTCATCATGTTTCCTACTTGTTGTTATTTTCACTATTATCACACGGTTGTGAAACTCTGAGAGGTATTTCGGGCTGAGGCCGAGAGCCGAGTATGTAAGGATAGTTATGGATCGGGCTGCCCGCCGCAGCAATATATATGTTATATATTACATCTGGATCGGGCTGCACGCCACATCAATATAAATTATATATGGATCGGGATGCACGCCGCAACAATATATATGGATCGGGCTGCACTCCGCAATAATAAACATATTGGATCGGGCTGCACGCCGCAACAAATATAACGCTTGGGCTGTAGCAGTCCCTCCGGAGTCTGTACACCCCTAGTGGGCGCAGTCAACTATTATATGGATCGGGCTGCACGCTGCAACGTATGTTATATGGATCGGGCTACACGCCGCAACGGGTTATTATATGGATCGGGCTGCACGCTGCAAAGGGTTATTATATTTATCGGGCTGCACCCGCAACAGTATATATGTATATATTGGTTCGGGCTGCCCGCCGCAGCAGTTGTGTGCATTTATGGTACTTGCTGGGTACGAGTGTTTAAGTGAGAGCATGAGATTCTGATAGTGGAGTCACGAGTGACTGGGAGGCTTGCCCGAGAGGCTTTATTTGTGAGTGATACTGCGCCAGAGGGGCCTATATTTTTATGAAACTACTGTTTTCACTCTTCTTTACATTGAGCCTCTGATGATAATGTTGGACAAATGTTTTTATACGAGATTTTAAATGGAAACTGGAGTTTTTATGAAATATTCGGAAATGTAGATTCCTGACTTGATTTACTTGTTTCCACAGTCACTTATTATATGGATTTACATGATTTATAAATGCTCGTCACTACACTCAAGTTTTTAGTTACTTTGATTACTTACTGAGTTGACGTACTCACGTTACTCCCTGCACCTCTGTGTGCAGATCCAGGTATCGGACCATCTTACTAGTTGAACTTTGGACGTGCTTGGAGTTGTTCGAGGATCGAGGTAGCTGCTCAGCGTCCCCAGCTCACCTCCTTTCCTTTCCTCGGTTCATAGCCTTTGTCTTTTGTACTTCAGGCTTTTGTAGTAGCAAGTCACTGCATTGTACATTGTATTTACAGTCTTAGATGCTCATGACAGTTGACTCCAGGTTTTAGGGAAGTGTATAAATTCTTGATCTCATTTTTGCTGTTTTAAAATATGCTAATTTTGGGAAATTATGAAATATTATGATAGTTTGAATGGTTGGCTAGCATAGCTCCACGATAGGATCCATCACAGCCGGCTTTGGATTTGGGGTCGATACAAGTTGGTATTAGAGCCTAGGTTACATAGGACTCAACAATTATGAGCAGGTTTAGTAGAGTCTTGTAGATCGGTACTGAGACGTCTGTACTTATCTTCGAGAGGCTACAGAACCCTTAGGAACAATCTCAATTTTCTTGAATTCTGTCGTGCCATTTTGGTTGATTCTGGAAGTCTAAACTTCTGTTGATTCATTCTCTCACAGATGGTGAGGACTCACGCTACCGATCAGAGTGATCAGCCGCCAGCGGGACCGGCGAGAGGTCGAGGCCGTGGTGGAGGTAAGGGACCCGCCCGTGCAGCAGCCAAGGCAGTACCAGTTGATCCTCCTACTATTCAGGATCAGGTTCCCATCGCAGATGCTCCAGCTGGACAGGCTCAGGCACCGGCAATGCCTATTGTTATTCCAGGTCTTCAGGAGACCTTGGCTCAAATATTGACTGTGTGTACCACCCTTGCTCAGGCAGTTGCCTCTACTTCTCAGGCCAGGGGAGGCAGTCGGACTCCAGTTGCCTGGACACCTGAGCAGGTTACTTAGGGCCATCAGACACCGGGGGCAGTTCCAGCCCAGCCGGTCGCTCTAGTGTGGGACTTCGTGGTTCCAGCTATGCCAGATGATGAGCAGCGTAGGCTGGAGAGGTTTAGTAGACTTCAACCTCCGACATTCAGTGGTGCTGAGGGTGAGGATGCCTAGGGTTTTATGGATAAGTGTCAGCGGATGCTTCGTACTGCTGGGATTCTTGATACCAGTGGGGTCTCATTTGCTACTTTTCAGTTTTCTGGTGCTGCTTTCACTTGGTGGGAGTCTTTTGAGAGGCGTAGGCCTGTTGGTTCAGCACCCCTCACCTGGAAGCAGTTCTCCACTATCTTCTTGGAGAAGTATGAACCCCAGTCTCATAGGGAGGAGCAGTGCATGCATTTTGAGCAGCTGCGTTCGGGGGAGATATTAGTGACGCAGTATGAGATGTGGTTTTTAGAGTTGGCTCGTCATGCCACTGAGTTGGTCCCTACTGATAGGGAGAGGATTAGGAGGTTCGTGGATGGCCTCACTTACCAGCTCCGCCTTTTCATGACTCGGGAGAGAGTGTTAGGTGCTACCTTCGAGCAGGTTTTTGATATTGCTCGAGATATTGAGTCGGTTCGCCCCTAGGAGCCGGTAGAGAGGGAGGCCAAGAGGCCTCATGGATCGGGTGGTTCTAGTGGTGCTCCTTCCAAGGGGCAGATTTAGCATGGTAGAGGTCGTTCGTTCAGGCCTCCTTGGTCAGACCGCCCAGCCCATAGTGGAGCATCTTCGGGGCATGGTCCTCACAGTTCTTAGCCAGGCCGTTCTTCATTCGGTGCCGTTCCATCCCTGAGTGCGGCTCGAGCACCATCAGTTCAGGGTTCCTCTATGCATGGTTCTCCTAGTGGCCATTCTGGTGCCAGGGGTTCTTTTCAGTCCCCGTCTCCAGCTCCAGGGAGTTGTTATGAATGTGGAGAGTTCGGGCATATGAGGAGGCAGTGTCCTCATCTTCTTGGAGGCCCATCTCAACTGAGGAACCAACATTCGACTTCAGCTTCAGTTATTTCACCACCCACCCAGGCAGCCAAGGGTGGTAGTCAGTTAGCTAGAGGCCGCCCTAGAGGGGGAGGTCGAGCAGGTGGAGGTCAGGCCCGTATGTATGCATTTCCAGCCCGGCCAGATGCTATGGCTCCCGATGCAGTGATCCCAGATATTGTCTCAGTCTGTCGCTGAGATGCTTTGGCTTTATTTGACCCTAGTTCTACATATTCCTATGTTTCATCATATTTTGCGCATTGAGTCTTTAGTTACATCTGTTCATGTGTCGACTCCGGTGGGCGATACAATTGTTGTGGACCGTGTGTATCAGTTGTGTGTGGTATCTATTGGGGGTCTGGAGACCCGAGTGGACCTACTGCTACTCAGCATGGTCGATTTTGATGTGATATTGGGAACGAACTGATTATCTTCGTGTCATGCTGTTCTTGATTATCACGCTAAGACCGTGACCTTAGTTATGCCAGGATGTCTGAGGGTTGAGTGGAGGGGTTCTTCTGAGTATGTACCTAGCAGGGTGATTTCCTACCTGAAGGCTCAGCGTATGGTTGAGAAGGGGTGTTTATCGTATCTGGATTTTATGAGGGATGTCAGTGGTGAGACTCCCGCTATTTACCCGGTTCATGTGGTCCGTGACTTTCCAGACGTGTTTCCTGCAGACCTGCCAGGCATGCCACCTGACAAGGACATTGATTTTGGTATTGACCTAGTGCCAGGCACTCAACCTATTTTTATTCCACCTTATCATATGGCACCAGCGGAGCTAAAAGAATTAAAGGAGAAGCTTCATGAACTCCTAGATAAGGGGTTCATTCGGCCTAGTGTGTCACCTTGGGGTGCACCGCTGTTGTTTGTAAAGAAGAAGGACGGTTCTATGCATATGTGTATTGATTATCGGCAGCTAAACAGGGTTATGGTGAAGAACCGGTATCCCTTGCCTCGTATAGATGACTTGTTTGATCAGTTGCAAGGTGCCAGGGTGTTTTCCAAGATTGACTTGCGTTCCGACTATCATCAGTTGAAGATTCGGAGGCCAGACATTCCGAAGACTGCTTTCAGGACTAGATATGGCCATTATGAGTTTCTGGTTATGTCATTCGGGCTACCAATGCCCCAGCAGCCTTTATGCACTTGATGCACAGTGTATTCCGGCCTTATCTGGATTCTTTCATCATCGTGTTTATTGACGATATCTTGGTGTATTCCCAATCTCGGAGGATCATGAGCAGCATTTGAGAGTTGTGCTTCAGACCTTGAGAGAGAAGAGATTGTGTTGACCCATGCCACTGCATAGTTTTGAAGATTGACAAAAGGCTGACCAGTTGAACCAGGTCCATTAGAGCACACATCTTGGACTGACTAGCTGGCACATGAACCGTATATTCTTAGGAGATGTTTTGAATATGAAATATCAATGAACCAAGAGATTGTCTCCTAATGCGAAAACGTTGCAAACTGATCTGATTAATTGAAGTCGAATTCAGCAAGGAAAGTAACAAAATAAAGGAAGTTGAGTTTGGTTCGAATTGGTTCACCTAGGCAGAGTTGAACTAGAATTGGAAGACAAGCTCAACGACTGACTCTATAAATCCTTGATGTATTTCTGCTAGAATTCAACACGCACAAAGCTGAAGTGAATCAAAGTCTTAAAGCAAAATTTCCAGAGTTATTTTTGCTAGCAGAATCATTGTGCGATGAAAAGGCTACAGTTCAACTAGAAGAACCAGTTTCATCTGATTGATTATTGAGTCTAGTTGATTGTAGTAGGAGTTTTTAATATTGTATCTTTCGGCTTGCATAGAAGCAATTGTAATAGGTACGTATTGATCAAGTTAGAGTTAACTTGAGGTGTGTAGAAATTAGCTAGGGGCTAGTTACTACAAATGGGTTAGAGTTAATCCGTAGGATTATAAAAGAGTTTATTTTGTAAGTCCGTTTGGCTCAGAGTTTTTAGTGAAGAGTTGAGCAAATCCTACTTAGGAGTAGGTCGTCGTTTTTTCACCTTTTGAGCCAGGTGTTTTCCACGTAAAAATCTCCGTGTTTTTACTTTACTGCTTTTTATTATTCCACAACGGTAGTAGTTGGAACACCAAGAAGAACCAGGTTCTTCTACTGAGACAGCACTCAAAAATTGGGTACCACACAAAGTAACCTATCTTCTTGTGTGGTATTGAAGTCTACAACATCAATTGGTATCAGAGCTGGTTATCCTTGAAAGGCTAACACCTTGGAGAAGATCAAGATGAGTGCACCACCTGGAAATTGGGAAGGTCAATCAACTGCAAGGCCACCACTCTTCAATGACCAGTACTACTCATGGTGGAAAAATAGGACGAAAGATCACCTAATTGGAGAAGTCTATGAATTCTGGGACATAGTAACTGATGGTCCTCTAGCTACCATGTTGAAGACTGCTGAAGCTGATTGCAATGCTGAGGATCTAAAGAAATGGGAGAAGAATGCAAAGGCCAAAAAGTGGCTAGTGTGTGGACTAGGTCCAGACGAGTACAGCAGAATCCAAAGCTGCACCACTGCCAAAGAGATTTGGGACACCTTGCAAGTAGCCCATGAAGGAACAACTCAGGTAAAAAGGTCAAGAGGTACTCTACTATACTCTCAGATGAAAACTTCACTATGAAAGAAGGAGAGACTATTCAAGAGATGTACACAAGGTTCACAACCTTGACTAATGAACTGAAGTCTCTTGGAAGAATCATTCTTGAAGAGGACAAGGTTGAAAACATCCTAACAAGGGTCTTGACTATTTCTTGGGAAAGCAAAATCACTGCTATCCAGGAATCTAAAAATATGGCAACCCTCAGATTGGATGAGCTAATTGAAAACCCCACTGCCTATGAACTGAGAAGGCAGACAATGAAGATGGATGGTCCAAAGAAGTAGAGGAGTCGAGCCCTAAGAATCACCGAGGGAGCAGATCTGGAAGATGATGAGATGGCCATGATCACCAGAATTCAGAAACTTTCTCATGAGAAAGAAAGGAATCTCTAGAGGAGGAAACTACAACAAAGAAAAGGCTCCAGAAAGACCAACCAACGAGGGATGCTATAAATGTGGTAAGACTGACCATCTCATTAAAAATTGTTCTCAGTGGGAAGTAGAGTGGAAAAAGGAAAGATACGAGAGAAGGAACAGGAGGAAGGAACAAGTTCAACCCAAGACAACCACAACAAAGGCTATGATTGCTGCTTGGGGGGAAAGTTCAGATGAAGAATCAGAAGATGGGGAGACTGAAGGCGCTCATGGCAACTGGAGAATCTGACAAGGAATCATATGAAGAACAAGAGGTAAGTATCTCTCATCTTAAAAAAAAAGTGAAGTTCCTATCTAAGGGAAAACTCTCTGAGTTGCTACTTGATTTCATAGATGATTCTGAGGAAACAACCAAAGAGAAGGATCAACTATCTAAAGAATGTGCAATGCTAAAAGCAAAATGCATAAACCTAGAAATCAGAGTCAGTGAATCTGAAAAAGAAAACACTGACTTGTTGAACCAGGTTCATCCTTTTGAAACTGAGATTCTAGAACTAAAATTTGAAAACATAAAGCTAAAGCTAGGATCAAGTAAAAAAGTTGTTGATCATTCTCATATCATGTTAGAAGAAAACATGGGAAAATTAAAAGATAAGATGTATGCCAAGGACGAACAAATAAGAACTCTTAATGAAGAACTTGGCAAAGTCAAACATGAATTAGATCGAACCTGTAAATGGAATAAATCCTCTGACGCCCTGATATGGCTTCAAGAGAATCATAGTAGCAACAGGAGAGGGATTGGCTTTGGAAGTCAATTTCCCAAGTGGGATCCCAAAAACAAGTATTTCACTCTTCCTGAGAATAAAATCTACACCCATTTTGGTAAGACCGGGCACTACAAATATGAGTGTACTGCAAAAGAGCGGGCCAGTCGAAAAAATGAGAGGTTTGTAAAAGGGAAAATCTGGCTGCCAAATTGGGCCAGGAAAAATTTGATTCATCCATTCTCTCATAGAAAAGGACCCAAACTAGTTTGGGTTCTTAAGACTAACCTTTGATTCCTTTTGTAAGTTCAAGTGAGAGGAGGCATCCAGATTTGGTACTTGGATAGTGGCTGCTCAAAGCATATGACTGGGAACATGGAACAGTTCCTTTCACTTGAAAGTCTCAAAGGAGGAAATGTCTCCTTTGGAAACGGAAAGAAAGGTGAAATCATTGGGGTTGGTAAGTTAGGTAAGGATGATACACAATCTATTGAACATGTGTATCTAATAGATGGCTTGAAATATAGTCTGATCAGTGTATCACAACTATGTGACAGAGGTAACCTGGTTGCTTTTACTTCCACAAAATGTTTTGTGATTAACCTGCTTACTGACAAGATTGTTTTGCAGGGAAAAATAATGAATAACATATATGTCATAGACTTGTCCACACTATCTGAAAATGAACTCACTTGCCTAAGTGTGTTGGACAGTGATCCCCTCCTGTGGCACAAACGACTTGGTCATGCGAGTCTAACTCAGCTTAACAAACTAGTCTCTAAGGACTTAGTGGTAGGACTTCCTAACATTAAGTTCAAGGAGGACAAAGTTTGTGAGGCATGTGCCAGGGGGAAGCAGGTAAGGTCCTCTTTCAAAAGTAAGAAAATAGTCAGTACCACCAGGACGTTGGAACTGGTTCATATGGATCTATGTGGTCCTATGAGAACTTTGAGTAGAGGTGGTAAGAGATATGTGATGGTGCTAGTTGATGATTTTTCAAGGTTCACTTGGACCTTATTCCTGGCATCTAAGGATGAAGCATTTGATATGTTCACCTTATTTGTCAAGAAAACTCAAAATAAATTGGGACATCAACTGGCATCAATAAGATCTGACCATGGTACTAAATTTGAGAATACTAAGTTTGCTGAGTTCTGTGATGAACATGGTGTTAAGCATAACTTTTCTGCTCCTAGAACCCCACAGCAAATTGGGGTTGTTGAAAGGAAAAACAGAACTCTTGAAGACATGGCAAGAACCATGCTCCTCTCTAGAAAACTACCCCACAGCTTCTGGGCTGAAGTAATAAATACTGCTTGTTACATAATCAATAGATGCATGACTAGACCTCTGGTAGAGAAAACTCCCTATGAATTACTTAAAGGGAGAAAGCCCAACATATCCCACTTTAGGGCTTTTGGATGCAAGTGTTTTGTACATAATAATGGCAAAGATTCCCTAGGAAAATTTGACCCCAGAAGTGATGAGGGAGTATTCTTGGGATATTCATCACATAGTAAAGCTTATAAAGTGTATAATAAAAGAACTATGTGTGTAGAAGAAAGTATACATGTTGTCTTTGATGAAACAAACATTCTTGCTAAGAGACATGAACCTGAAGATGAGGAGCTTAGACTGGTAAGAAGCAGTGATCACACTGAAGCAAGCATGAAAGCTGGAACAAGTTATGGACCAGGTTCAACTACCCTAAGCATCATGACAGGGGGAACTCAACATATGCAACCTGGCCCTGATCCTGCTCTACAACAACAAGATATCATGGAATCATCTAGGAATGAACAAATGGTACTTAAGCCACACAGATATCATAGTTCTCACCCTCTTGAGAACATCAAAACAGATTTGGCATATGGAATCAAGACAAGATCATCCTTGAAAAATCTGTGTGCATTTGATGCCTTTCTATCCATGATCGAACCAAAGAACATTGGGGAAGCCCTACAAGATGCTGATTGGGTAAATGCCATGCAAGAAGAGCTGAATCAGCTTGAAAGAAGTCAAGTATGGCACTTGGTACCCAGGCCATTGAATAGATCTGTAATTGGCACCAAGTGGGTCTTCAGGAACAAGCTCGATGAGGATGGAACTGTTACAAGGAATAAGGCAATATTAGTTGTTCAAGGATATAGTCAAGAAGAAGGAATTTACTATGATGAGACCTTTTCCCCTATGGCAATACTGGAGGCAATCAGACTTCTTATAGCATTTGCTGCACACATGGAATTCACTCTTCATCAGATGGATGTTAAGAGTGCCTTTCTAAATGGCTATCTGAAGGAAGATGTATTTGTCAAGCAGCTTCCAAGTTTTGAAAGCAAGGAGTCATCTGAACACGTATACAAACTCGTCAAGGCTCTATATGGTCTCAAACAGTCACAAAGAGCTTTGTACGAACAATTATCAAAATTCCTGCTAGAACATGGGTACAAACGAGGCAAAATTGATAGTACCTTGTTCTTAAGGGAAAATGGTAAGGATCTCCTGGTTGTGCAAATATATGTGGATGATATCATATTTGGGGCGACTTCTGAAAAATTGAGCAAGGAATTTGCTATGCTAATGGGAAGTGAGTTTGAGATGAGTATGATGGGTGAGCTAAACTTTTTCTTAGGCTTGTAAATTAAGAAAAACCCAAATGGAACAATGATCCACCAACAAAAGTATGTGAAAGAATTGCTCAAGAAGTTTAAAATGGAAGACTCAAAATAAATAGACACTCCCATAGCCACATCTACAAAATTAGATGTGTATAAACCTGGTTCATCTGTTGATCAGAAGCTTTATAGAGGGATGATTGGGTCTCTATTGTATCTCACTGCCAGCAGACCTGATATTGTGTTTAGCGTGGGAATGTGTGCTAGGTTTCAGGAAAATCCAAAGGAGTCCGACCTCAAGTAAAGAGAATTTTGAGATATTTGAAAAGCACCACTGATTTGTGCCTTTGGTATCCTAAAGGTAGTAATTTCGCCTTGTAGGATATACTGATGTTGATTATGCAGGATTCCTGGTTCACAGGAAAAGTACTTCAGGTATGGCTCACTTTTTGAGTTCATGCCTTGTGTCTTGGGCCACCAAGAAACAAAATTCAGTAGCCTTGTCTACTGCTGAGGCTGAATATGTAGCTGCAGCCTCATGCTGTGCCTAGTTGTTATGGATCAAACAACAACTCATGGACTTTGGTATTGATGTGGGATGCATTCCTATATTTTGTGTTAACACTAGTGCTATTAGTATGACGAAGAACCCGATTCATCGCAAAAGGACTAAGCACATAGATGTTAAACACCATTTCCTAAGGGATAACTATGAAAAAAGAATGATCTCAATTGAATTTTGTGCTACTGACCATCAAATTGCTGATATATTCACTAAAGCACTTAGTAGGGAGCATTTTGAGAGAAACAGGCTGGAGTTAGGGATGATTAAGATCACCTGATTAAAGAGAAAGAATTTTTTTTATATAAATGATTTTTTGGCTANGACAAGGTACGTACTCTTCTCCATATAGTAATTCAATTACAGTCACACATGAGCAGGAGTCTATCTATAATTGGTTCATTCCTAAGTCTTTGTACTAATCCATAAATGAACCCGTTCCAAGGAGTCACATCAACACTTAATTAGCCTAGAAATATGGAACTCTTAACCCTCAAATCAATGACACTCCTACAACCATTAGACTTCCACTTGAATAAATTTTTTTATCCGTTGTAAAATTAATGGCCATATGTTATAAAAGGCAATCATTTCTCCTCTCTTCATAAAGCTTCCTTCAAACCAAGTTTAACTCATATTACACTACCCAAAACTTGCAACTCGTCCTTTCCTCTAAAAAAAGTATAAAAATGTCTTCACCTCTACCACCGTCTTCATCTAATTCCTCACCTAATCGTGATTACGATGGAGGAAATTCTGAATCTGTCTCCAATTCTCCATCTGTTTACAGCTCTGAATCACCAGAAATTCCATCATCCCCTGAAAATACACCCGTTCTTGAACCCACTGCAAACCCTACTCCTGTCCCCAAGAATCGTCGTGTTAAAGTTCTTGCCCGGAAATCTATTGCTTCAGGGGCTAGAGAAAAATTCTTGGAGGACCTTATTAAAGCAAACAAAGGTACTAAGTCAGATTCATCCAATGAGTCCTTCAAATCAGCTAATGAGGAAGAAGCACCTGGTTCAACCAGTTCTGAAAAAGGTAATCTTGAAATCGATTCTGAATTTATTTCTGCTGATAAAAGATTCGTGTTGGTAAGGTCTGTTGTTGATGTCAAAATACCTGGAAGAAAGAAGGGTGGGAGAAAATAAAGAATTCTTTTGAGAGAGAGAGAAGAATATGTGAGGGGATCTAGGGAGGATGGTGCCACGCTGGTTATCTGTGGCCCAATTCCTGAAACTATTGGAGAAGAAGTCACTGATTTAGGGGGAAGCATAGTAGAGGAAGCTGCATCAGGTCTTGCAAGTCTGAAGAAAGCTACAGATGGACCTGGTTCATCGGGGGAAGAAACATTGGCTGAAAGGTTGAGAAAACTGGGGGAGTGTTATAACCCCAAGAGAAGAAGGAGTCAGAAACCCAAGAAGGCAACTCACCCGATTCCTTCAAAGAAAAGGAAAACTTCTGAAGTTGCTAATGTTTCTGCTCCAAACGTTAGAGCTACTTGTAGCACTGTGAGAGAAGAAGAAGAGAAATTAGAAAAGGCTCTGAAGGAGAGCAAGAAGAAGTGGGCAGCAAAAGGAAAAGCAAAAGTTGGAGATCCTGTTGAGGATATTGAGATTGAAGAGACTGGGTTGGACCTGGTCCAACAGGAGGAGCAACCTGCTCTGGGTGTGGCTGAGATACCAAAACCCACAAATGCTAAGGCTTTTTCAAAGAAGTCAGCTAGGATGTCTGTCGCACCAACAAGATCTGTTAAGAAGACCAGGGCCAAGCCAAAGAGAGTGAAATTTGTTTATGATGATGATGCAGACTGGAGTGGAGAAGATGAGAAGTAAATTGGAGTGGTGACTGACCGAGTTAC
This sequence comes from Nicotiana paniculata, assembly GCA_005239505.1. Lineage (NCBI taxonomy): Eukaryota > Viridiplantae > Streptophyta > Magnoliopsida > Solanales > Solanaceae > Nicotiana > Nicotiana paniculata. The sequence goes on along the minus strand of ML336700.1, from coordinate 14,607 downwards.
CATGTTTGGAAAAAGAACAATTCTAAAGGGTAAGCTGGTGAAGGATTTAGCGGAGCCTAGAATGCAATATCTAATGGAAACTCTGAATGTACAAGGATGGAAGGACCTGGTCCTTCTCATGGAAGGCAGGCTGGCAAGAGCTCAGTTGATTGAGTTTATAGGGAATGCAAGTGTCAAGGAAAGCAGGGTCACGTTTATGGTCAAAGGAATTGAGGTTTACTTTGATATCAAAGAACTGGGTGTTATTCTTAACATACCAGCTGAGGGATATGGGGACTATACAAGGCAAAGATGGCCTTGTCTAGATGTGATGGCCTCAGCAATCGACATCACCAGGTTCTTTAGTGATAGTGAGAAAGAGATTGAACCCAGGCCGGTTTACAGAGTGAGATGAAGCCCGAGCATAAGCTACTATTTGAGTTCGTCATCAAGTTCCTACTGCCTAGACAAGAAAGAAGGCACATGGAAGTTATATGGATCTTACATTGATGAAATGCTTGTACAAGGGAAAGAAAATTAATTGGCCAGCTTTTATCATCAAACTCCTTGACAGAGTGGTGAACGGAACCAAGGCACACACAATTCCTTATGGCTTCATTCTTTATGGCTTCATTCTGACAGCAGTGCTTGCATATTTTAGGGTTCCAGTAAAGAAGGCTGAGATGGCTACGACCAAAGATTATTTTGGGAAAGAAACTTTGCTTACATGTGACTACAATGTCAATGTTCCTGTGGATGAACCTGGTTCATCTAGGAAGCAACCAGTCAACAACAAAGTTAGAACTTTGGTGCAAGAAAACGAGCTTAAGGATATGGAGATCCTTTGCATGAAGTCTCGTGTGATTGAGGTTGAAGAAGAGAGGGATGATCTTAGAGCTTACTTAGCAAAGGATAAAGAAAAGAACGAGGGTGTTCTTCAGCAGATGATGTATCTCCTACAATCCAAGTCCACAACCTCCACTGCACCTTCCCATCCTTAGGCTTCTCAGAGCTTCCATAACCCATCTTAAGACTAGTTATCAATTTCAGTTCTTTTTATTTTTTTTGCTCAAGGTTGGTTGTTTTTGCTTTTCTGTGTGGTGGTTGATTATCGTTACTTATCAATGAATTTTGCTTTTAGTTATTGACTTGTCTCAGTTTTTGAGTTGGCTAACATTTATTGGTTTCTTGTGTTGATTAGTCATGCTTTGCACCTGCAGTTGCCTCAATGGCCATGAGTAATAATTAATAAAACTGGTAAGTATCTTATTTTGCAAACTTTTCGATGATGCCAAAAGGGGGAAGATAGATATGTGCTGAACTTGCTGAATTTTTCAAAAGTATTTTGAAAGCGATATTTTGTGAGACCCCATGTGTTTTTTCTCTCTTCTCTTACGTAATATACGCAACATGGCGTGGTTATACAAGGTATATATGATTGGGTATAGCACATTGAGAGAATAAGACTGAAAATGTGTGGTAATATCAAGGAACAAAACGAAAGCTTTAGGTCAAAGGAATCCCTTAAACAAAAGTTCGTGGTTAAAGAAATGACTCGGGTAGCACCCCCACGTTCGGTAGGTTTAAGTTAACTTGTACCTGTGGGGTAAGATTAAGAGTGTCTAATATGATAAGAACAATGTGTTATGAGGTATTATAATATCACAATGGTCACATGTTAATTTTTGGAGTCAAACAAGTTGCGAAATAAAGGTCGGCAAAAGTTATCGTAAATTTCGCTAATAAATTTTCTAAAATTTGGGTCAAATGTATCAGATCATTTATCCCAATATATAAAGAGTTATGGGAAGCACAACCTACCGAATCGAAGGTCTACAAGTCTAGTTCGCAACCAAACAAACTCCATATATATGAATTCTTATTCATATTTGGGTTGTGTGACTTAAAAATAAAGGCTTTAGTATTTGCGATCAGTCCTTCTTCATTGTTAAAGTGTGTTTTAAAATATCTAAAGTGATACGTCANTGATTATGAGATTATGAGAACAAGAGTACCAATGAGCCAAGATTGGCTAAGTTCTTGTTATGGCCTATTATGTGCATTCAAAGTTCATATCATACATGGCATATTATGCATGGAATTCGAGCTATAATCGGAGGTAAGGAGCCTATTTGCCCGAAAGACTATATATATTTACAGATGGCCACAAGTTGGCAATATGATACCGGTTAACTACCGGATAAACCGCGATTGCTAGCATTTGGTTGGGTATGTCATGTATTTTCATCAATATATATGTATTCACGACATATGATTACACGAGCATACCATGCATCTTTGATTACTATGAGATCGGATGTCGGCCATGGAGGCTATCAGAGTTTCAGTGTCAGGTGGTATCTCTATTACCCTTTTTACATCAGCTATGTATGATTCTACTTTATGCCTTACATACCAGCACATTTTTATTCGTACTGATGTCCCGTTGCCTGGGGATACTGCATTTTTGTTTCGTGCATGCAGGTCCAGGTAGGGACTCTGATCGACTCCTCCGCTAGGATTTCGGGGTTCAGCTGTGAGTTGGTAAGTTCCACCTCTTCCTGGAGCTTCCATAGGATGGTCACTTTTGTTGTATAGTTTGGGTATAGTCGTGGCCTTGTCCCGACAACGCTTATGACACTCTTAGAGGCTATTGTGGACACAATATTCTGTTTTCTTTTTGCAGCTTTCAGTCTCCAGCCCATAAGCTTGGCATGTATATATATGTGTGTAGGCATGTATGTCTTCAGTCGCGGCCTCGTCGGCCAGCTAGTACTTTATTATTTTGGCTTGTCTACCTTTGTTTATATGGCTTATTGTTATTCAGGTCATGACCTTAACGGTCTAGGCTTAGTATTTCAGATTGTTGTGCTGCCCGATCTGTTGGGCCCCCAGTTTAGTTAGCTAGTATGTTTAGTGGCTAACTCGATCGAATACAGTATCGAGTGCCAGTCGTGCCTCCCCTAGTTTGGGGCGTGACAAACTTGGTATCAGAGCAGGTCGTATCCCAGGGAGTCCACAAGCCGTTTCTAGTAGAGTCTTGCTTATGGGTGGGTTGTGCACCACACTTATAATCAGGAGGCTATGAGGCATTTAGGAATGGTTACGTTTCTTTCAATTAATAGATCGTGCTATAGAGCGACATTATAAGAACATATGAAATCTAAATCGTGCTTTGTGTTTCTTATCTAACAGGCTACCTACGCTCAGGAGATGGCACAGCGAGATATATGTATGGATCCGGGGGAAATTACCAGTCGTTCCCCACCAGGTCAGAGGGATAGATTTCCCTTAGAGGCACACAGTGAGTTTCCAGTACCCTAGTTTCAGCTTCCCCAACACTTGTTGGAGCCCAAGGAGATGCAATACCCCCAGCCTCACCAGTTCCATTGGTACCTGAGGCAGCTAGAGACACAGGACCTCCATCATCTGTTGTTCCCCCATCAGAGACTAAGGAGCAGGGGATGAGGGAGGCAGTTCAGTTGCTGACTAGGATGGTTTCTATTCATGAGCAACAGCTAGAGTCCGGGGTAGATGCCCGGAGAGATCTGACAGGAAGCTCGACGGTACGAGAGTTTCTTTACTTGGCCCCTCCATTATTTACAGGATCCAGTTCCACTGAGGATCCCCAGGACTTTATAGACCATATGTATAGAGTATTGAGGGTGATTCATGCCTCCGTCACTGAGGCTGTGGAGTTGCTTCTTTTCGACTACGTGATGTAGTTGTCCTATGGTATGAGGCATAGGAGAGATCTAGAGGACCTCATGCTCCGCCAGCAGAATGGGAGGACTTCTCTAAGGCCTTTTTAGCCCATTATTTGCCACGGGAGGTTCGGGAGGCCCGTCTTGACCAGTTTCTTAGCCTGAAGCAGGGGGATATGAGTGTGAGGGATTATAACCATAAGTTTAATTCTTTAGCGAGGTATGCACCAGATATCGTACGTACTATGAGGGCTAGAGTTCATCATTATGTGGATGGTTTGGGAGATCATCTGATTAGATATTGTAGGGTAGCATCCCTATCGGATGATGTAGATATTTCCCGTATACAGGCTTTCGCTCAGACTACAGAGGACCTTTCCTGTCGGATTCGTGATACTCGTAGAGATAGGGAGAAGAGTAAGAGGGATCGTACTATGGGGTCTTATAGGGATCCACTGGGTGATTTTTGGCCCCCACTCCATTGATATCCACCTCGGTCAGCAGGTAGTTTCCCACCACAGACACAGAGCCAGCGGTTTGATCATTATATTCAGTCAGGACCGGGGCAGAGCTCAGGCCAACCTGAGGGCCGTCGACACGAGTGTTCCGCACAGATGAGACAACCTACTCCTCCATGTATTTAGTGCGGTAAGCTGCACACCGGGCAGTGTAGAAAGGGTTCGAGTGGATGTTATCATTGTGGGCATACAAGACATTTTATTAGCCGGTGCCCGGGGTTAGGCAGAGGTGCACCGGCTCATCCTTCAGGATCCACAGCAGCCTCTTCGCCCTCAATCCGTGCTCCCCGACCAGGTCTACAGTATACTCAGGGCCGTGGTAGGGGGAGAGATGGAGGAAACACCTCAGGTTCTAGTGGTGGCCAGAACCGCTTTTATGCACTCACAGGCCGACAGGATTCAGAGGCATCCCAGATGTTGTCACATGTATATTGACAATACATTCTCATGCCATTTATGCCTTGATAGATCCCGTCTCTACATTTTCATATATTACTCCATTTATTGCTGGTAAGCTTGACATGAGATCTGAGTTGTTGCCACAGTCAGTTGAGGTGTCTACGCCAATTGGAGACTCTATTGTAGCTAATCATGTCTATCGAGGTTGTACATTGTTAATTAATGACCGTCCAACTTCTGCTGATTTAGTTGAATTGGTTATGCTAGACTTCGATGTCATTATGGGTATGGATTGGTTGGCATCTTGTTATGCTAATATTGATTGTCGTGCAAAGTTGGTCCGATTTTATTTTCCTGGTGAGCCTGTCCTTGAATGGAAAGGTAATGCAGCCACGCCCAAGGGTAAGTTTATTTCATACCTTAGGGCTCGGAAGTTTATTTCTAAAGGCTGTATATACCATCTGGTTCATGTCAGTGATATAGATAAGGAGCCAGCGACTCTTCAGTCGGTTCCTATTGTGAATGAATTCCCGACGGTATTCCCTGACGAGCTTCCAGGAATTCCCCACGAAAGGGAAATCGATTTCGCTATAGATTTTCTTCCTGATATGCAGCCTATATCCATTCCTCCCTACAGAATGGATCCTGCAGAGCTAAGGGAATTGAAGGAACAACTAAAGTACTTGCTCAATAAAGGTTTTATTAGGCCAAGTACATCCTCATGGGGTGCTCCGGTGCTCTTTGTTCGAAAGAAAGATGGATCCTTGCGGATGCGTATTGACTACAGGCAACTGAATAAAGTCACTATCAAGAATAAGTATCCTCTTCCATGGATTGATGACTTGTTCGACCAGTTACAAGGTGCCAAATGTTTTTCGAAGATCGACTTGTGATCCGGTAATCATCAGCTACGAGTCAGGGATATTGATATCCCAAAAACAACATTTATGACGAGGTATGGCCATTTTGAATTCCTTGTCATGTCTTTCGGGCTTACAAATTCCCCAGCAGCCTTTATGGATCTTATGAACCGGTTATTCAAACCATTCTTGGATGAACTTGTGATTGTGTTTATTGACGACATTCTGATATATTCACGATCGAAAGCCGAGCATGCGGACCACTTGCGAGCTGTATTGCAGACTCTCCAGGACTACAGGTTATATGCTAAATTCTCTAAATGTGAATTTTGGCTAACTTCTGTAGCTTTTCTTGGTCATGTTATTGCCGACGATGGTATCAAGGTTGATGGCCAAAAGATTGAAGCTGTGATGACTTGGCCGAGGCCCTTGAACCCGACATAAGTTCGTAGCTTTTTAGGCTTGGCAGGGTATTACCGAAGGTTTGTCGAGGGATTTTCCTCTATCTCTACACCATTGACGAAACTGACACATAAGGGAGCTAAGTTTCAGTGGGCTGAGGCATGTGAACAAAGTTTTCAGGAACTAAAGAAAAGGCTTACTACGACACATGTCTTGACTCTTCCGGATGGCATCGAGGGTTATGTTGTATATTATGATGCCTCGAGAATTGGCCTAGGTTGTGTTCTTATGAAGCATGGTAAGGTTATTGCGTACATCTCCAGACAGTTGCGGAAACATGAACAGAACTATCCTACACACGATCTTGAGTTAGCCGCAGTTGTCTTTGCCCTAAAGATTTGGTGGCATTATCTATATGGGGTTCATATTGATGTTTTCATCGACCACCGGAGCCTTCAGTATTTATTTAAACAGAGGGAGCTGAACCAACGACAAAGAAGATGGCTAGAATTACTAAAGGACTATGATGTTGATATTTGTATCATCCCGAAAAAGCTAATATTGTTGTTGATGCCCTTAGCCGGAAGTCCATGGGCAGTCTAAGCCATGTTGAAGCTGATAAGGTCAAGATGACCAAATATCTATGCCATCTAGCTAGTTTGTAGGTGCGTTTGGTAGACACAGAGGGTGGACGCATTCTCGTTCAGAATACGGCAAAATATTCTTTTGTTATTGAAGTGAAAGAGTGACAACACGAGGATCCTGAGATTATAAAACTGAGGGAAAGTATTCCACAGCAGAGACAACCTTTATTTGAGCTAACTAGAGATAGAGTTCTTAGATACCAGGGCCTCTTATATGTACCGATAGTCGGAGAGCTCCGCGCCAAGANGTTTGGTAGACGCAGAGGGTGGACGCATTCTCGTTCAGAATACGGCAAAATCTTCTTTTGTTACTGAAGTAAAAGAGCGACAACACGAGGATCCTGAGCTTATAAAACTGAGGGCAAGTATTCCACATCAGCGACAACCTTTATTTGAGCTAACTGGAGATGGAGTCCTTAGATACCAGGGCCGCTTATGTGTACCGACAGCCGGAGAGCTCCGCACCAAGATTCTTTCGGAGGCCCATTATTCTAGATATGCAGTTCACCCCGGAGCGACAAAGATGTATCGGGACCTTTGACATATCTATTTGTGGAATGGAATGAAAAAAGATATCGCGGAGATGGTAGCCCAATGTCCCAACTGCCAGCAAATTAAAGCCGAACATCAGAGGCCTAATCAGTATATTGAGCTTCCATTATGGAAATGGTACATGATAAATATGGATTTCATCACTGGTTTGCCTTGCACTCCACAGAGGTATGATTCTATTTGGGTAATTATTTATAGGCTTACAAAGTCTGCTCATTTCCTGCCAGTCAGGACGACAAATTCAACCGAGGATTATGCCAAGCTTTACATTCGAGAGATTGTTCGCCTTCACGTAGTGCCATTATCTATTATCTCTGATCGAAGGGCTCAATTTATAGCACATTTTTGGAAATCTTTTCAGAAGGGTCTAGGCACACAGGTAAATCTTAGCACCGCTTTTCATCCGCAAACGGATGGACCGGCAGAGAGTACTATTCAGATAGTTGAGGATATGTTACATGCCTGCGTGCTAGATTATAAAGGAAGTTGGGATGATCATCTACCTCTTATTGAGTTCGCTTATAATAACAGCTTCCAAGCTAGTATTCAGATGGCTCCTTACGAAGCACTATACGGGCGAAACTGTAGATCACTGATCGGTTGGTTCGAGGTTGGGGAAGCAGAGTTGCTAGGTCTTAACTTAGTCCAGCAAGCAATGGAAAAGGTAAAACTTATTAGATACCGGCTGCGTACAGCACAAAGTCGGCAGAAGTCTTATGCAGATGTTCGATGACGAGACTTAGAATTTGATGTAGAAGATTGGGTTTTCCTGAAAGTATCGCCTATGAAAGGCGTCATGCGATTTGGAAAGAAGGGGAAGCTCAGCCCCAGGTATATTGGACCGTATAAAATTATTCCGAGGATTGGTAGGGTGGCGTACGAGCTTGATTTTCCTTCAGAATTGGAAGCAATCCATCCTGTGTTTCATGTATCTATGTTGCGGAAGTACATTGGGGATCCTTCACGTATTACGCCCATTGAGGATATTCACATTGCTGAAGACTTATCTTATGCAGAGGTACCAGTAGATATTTTAGATCGGCAGGTAAGAAAGCTTCGAACTAAAGAAGTGGCTTCCGTGACAGTGTTATGGCAAAATAACAACATCGAGGAAATGACCTGGGAAGCTGAGGAGGAAATGAGGAAGAAGTACCCCCACCTATTTACGACTTAAGGTGAGTCGCATTTAAATAATTGGCAATTATTCTTTACAGCAACTTAAATGGATTTTAAATGACTTGAAAGTGCAATTTAAATTTCTTACTCCGAGATAGCTATATGAAGCCTAGTAGTTGGAATCTTCAAAATTTGATTTATGCTTTGCAACTGTAAAAAATATAGCCTCGCAAATAACGTATTAGCGGGAAAAAAAAATGAAACCAAGGAATTGACTTGACCCATTCATGGACGAATGTTCTTAAGGGGGGGAGACTGTGAGACACCATGTATTTTTTTCTCTCTTCTCTTACGTAATATACGTAACGTGGCGTGATTATATAAGATATATATTATTGGGTATAGCACATTGAGAGAATAAGACTGAAAATGTGTGATAATATCGAGGAACAAAACTAAAGCTTTAGGTCAAAGGAATCCCTTAAACAAAGGTTCGTGGTTAAAAAAATGACTCGGATAGCACCCCGCGCGTTCAGCAGGTTTAAGTTAACTTGCACCTGTGAGATAAGACTAAGAGTGTCTAATATGCTAAGAATAATTTGTTATGAGGTATTATAATATCACACTGGTCACATGTTAATTTTTGGAGTCAAGCAAGTTGCGAAATAAAGGTCGGCAAAAGTTATCGTAAATTTCTCTAATAACTTTTCTAAACTTTGGGTCAAATGTATCAGGTCATTTTTCCCAATAGATAAAGAGTTATGGGACCCACAACCTACCGAATCGAAGGTCTGCGAGTCTAGTTTGCAACCAAACAAACCCCACATCAAACCGACATCGGAGTAAGAAGTTATGACTGTTTTACCACGGACTGTCCGAGCTGAAATCGGGTCGCGAACCGGGTCGGGTCAAACAAGTAGTATAAGTCGGCAAATCCGACTTTTAAGACCCCAGAAGATTTCATCTTCGTCCCAAAACAGTGAGAAAGCTGAAGAGAGGGTTCCATGGTGTTCTTGAATGATTAAGGTGCGCTTTTAACGATTTCTATCGTTAAAGTTTGCCCCCGTGCCTAGAAACGCAATCTCTACGCTTTGCAATCGTTTTCCCCTTCTATTAGCTGTGTTTGGAGCTATTTTTGGAAGATAGGAATTCATTGTTCTTGCTGGTTCTTCAAGATTTATAATTGGTTTGCCAAGGTAATCATCTTCGGACTCTTTTATGATTGTTTTTACAAAGTTCTACGGACGTTTCGTCAAGTTAGGGTCATATGGAAAATCTGCCGATTTAAACTCAATTATGAACTGTTTATAGGTGCGTATAAGCTGCATATATATAGTGTTTGCGAAGCTTAGGACGCAAGGAACAACGTTCATGAAAGAACTACCGGCATTCGGACGTTCGTTGGAAAGGTATGTTAAGGCTAAGCTCCTTCCTTCCTTTTAGCACGAATTCTGGGAAATTCCTAAGACGCCAAATGTGGTATTTTACTATTCTATTACTAGGAAGACCTTCTGAGAAAGGCATTGGGATCGTAGCTAAAGTATTTTCATGATGCTATTAGTTTGATATTTTACTCGTTCGGTTAAATAGGGTATTAGACATCTATATATGTCATTTTGTCGGCTTTCTTAACTATATGTCCATATATATGAATTCTTATTCATATTTGGGTTGTGTGACTTAAAAATAAAGGCTTTAGTATTTGCGATCAGTTCTTCTTCCTTGTTAAAGTGTGTTTTAAAATATCTAAAGTGATACGTCAATTTCCAAAAAAAATCTCAAATATAATTTTTATGTTTAAACTACTAAAACACTTGATTTTTGAAATACTTTCTTTTACTAATTATCAAGAAATCAGGTATAAGGACTANAAACATATGAGGTTCCACGAGACATTTGTATGCGATACGAAGGTGATTATGAGATTATGAGAATAAGAGAACCAATTAGCCAAGATTGGCTAAGTTCTTGTTATGGAATATTATGTGCATTCAAAGTTCATATCATACATGACATATTATGCATGGACTTCGAGCTATAATCGGAGGTAAGGGGTCTATTTGCCCGAAAGACTATATATATTGTATAGATGGCCACAGGTTGGTAATATGATACCGGTTAACTACCAGGAGAGACCTCCATTTCTAGCATTTGGTTGGGTATGTCATGCATTTGCATCAATATATATTGATTCACGACGTAAAATTACACANTCCCGTTGCCTGGGGACACTGCATTTTTGTTTCGTGCGTGCATGTCCAGGTAGGGACTCTGATCGACCCCTCCGCTAGGATTTCGGGGTTCAGCTGTGAGTTGGTAAGCTCCACCTCTTTCTGGAGATTTCATAGGATGGCCACTTTTGTTTTATAGTTTGGGTATAGTCGGGGCCTTGTCTGACAGCGCTTATGACACTCTTAGAGGCTATTGTAGACACAGTATTCTGGGTGTCTTTTTGCAGCTTTTAGTCTCCAGCCCATAGCTTGGCATGTATATATATATATGTAGGCATGTATGTCTTCAGTCCCGGCCTCGTCGGACAGCTAGTACTTTATTATTTTGGCTTGTCTACCTTCTTTTATATGGCTTATTGTTATTCAGTTCATGACCTTAACGGTCCAGGTTTAGTATTTCAGATGTTGTGCTGCCCGATCTGTTGGGCCACCATTTTAGTTAGCTAGTATGTTTAGTGGCTAACTCGATCGAATACAATATCGAGTGTCAGTCGTGCCTCCCCTAGTTTGGGGAAGGCCAATGTAATGGTCGATTCCCTGAGTCGCAGAGCGAAGAGTTCGGGGAGTCTACCCTACCTTCCAGTAGCAGAGTGACCTTTAGCACTTGATGTTCAGGCTTTAGCGGGTCAGTTGGTGAGATTGGATCTATCAGAGCCCCCGTGGGTATTGGCTTGTGTATCCTCCAGGTCTTCTCTTTATAATCAGATTAGAGAACGCCAGTATGATGATCCATACTTGCTCGTTCTTCAGGACAGGGTCTTTCGTGATGATGCCAGGGATGTGTTTATTGGTGATGATAGGGTCATGAGGATGCAGAGCCGGATTTGCGTGCCGAATGTGGATGAACTTCGAGATTTGATTCTAGCTGAGGCCCATAGTTCGTAGTATTCCATCCATCCGGGTGCCGCAAAGATGTATCAGTATCTTAGTCAGCATAATTGGTGGAGGCGGATGAAGAGGGATATTGTTGAGTTCGTGGCTCGGTGTCTCAATTGTGTGGATTGCTTCAGAGATTAGATATTCCAGAGTGGAAGTGGGAGCGAATCACCATGTACTTCGTAGTTGGAATCCCACGGACTTCGAGGAGGTTTGATGCTATATGGGTTATTGTGGATCGGCTGACCAAGTCCGCGCACTTCATTCCTATTGGTACTACTTATTCTTCGGAGCGGTTAACTGAGATTTATATCAGGGAGATTGTCGATTGCATGGGGTTCCAGTTTCTATCATTTCTAACAGAGGTACTCAATTCACATCTCAGTTTTGGAGGGCCGTGCAGAGGAAGTTAGGTACTCAGGTTGAGTTGAGCACAACGTTTCATCCTCAGATCGACGGGCAGTCAGAGCGTACTATTCAGATTTTGGAGGCTATTTTGTGTGCCCGTGTCATTGATTTTGGGGGTTCATGGCTCCGTATGAGGCTTTATATGGTAGGAGGTGCAGATCTCCGGTTGGTTGGTTTGAGTCTGGCGGAGCTAGGCTATTGGGCACATACTTGGTTCAGGATGCGTTGGGTAAGGTGAAGTTGATTAAGGAGCGGCTTCACACGATGCAGTCTAGATAGAAGAGTTATGCGGACCGGAAGGTCCGAGATGTGTCTTTCATGGTTGGGGAGAAGGTGCTACTGAAGGTGTCACCCATGAAGGGTATTATGAGGTTCAGGAAGAGGGGAAAGTTGAGTCCCTGGTTTATTAGGCCTTTTTAGGTGCTTCAGAGGATTGGGGATGTGGCTTATAGGCTTGCCATGCCTCCCAGATTATCGAGTATTCATCCGGTATTCCATGGTTTGATGCTCTGTAAGTATTTTGGTGACCCGTCTCATGTTTTGGACTTTAGCACGATTCAACTCGAGGGTGATATGTCATATGAGGTAGATCCAGTGGCTATTTTGGGTTGTCAGGTCAGAAAGCTGAGGTCTAAGGATATAGCTTCAGTGAAGGTTCAGTGGAGAGGACAGCCGGTGGAGGATGACACTTGGGAGACCGGGCGGGAGATGCAGGGCAGATGTCCACACTTATTTGAGACTCGAGGTATGTTCAAGGACGAACGTTTGTTTAAGAGGGGAGAATGTAACGACTCGGCCGGTCGTTCTGTGAGATTAGCCCTGTTTTCCCCGTTTCTGCTTTATCATATGTTTCTTGGCCTATTTATGTTGTTTTGGGTTGGTTGGTTCGGGTTCGGAGTGGTCGTGGTGAGAACAGAGACACTTAGTCTCTTAAATTAGTTTAATTATTGAAAAAGTCAACTGGGAGTTGACTTATTAGTAAACGACCTCGGAATGTGGATTTTATGGTTCAGATAGCTTCATTAGGTGATTTGGGACTTAGGAGTGTGTTCGGGATGAAGTTTGGATGTCCGGTGTAGAATTAGACTTGAATTGGCGAAAGTTAGTTTTTGGTTATTTTCGATCGGCAGTGGAAAATAGGCTATTGGGGTCGGAATGGAATTCCGGGAATTTGAGCAGGTTTGTAATGTCATTTTGGATATGTGTGCAAATTTTCAGGTCAATCAGATGTGTTGGATGGTTTCAGCATCTTTGGTGAAATTTAGAAGTTTCAAAGTTGATAGGCTTGAATTTGATGTAATTTTGGTGTTTTTGGGTCGTTTTTGGTTTTTCGAAGGTTCGAATAAGTTTGAATGAGGTTATGGAATATGTTGGTATGTTTGATTGAGGTCCCGAGGGCCTCGAGTGTGTTTCGGGTGGTTAACGGACCAACTCTTGGCTTAAAGACTTGGTAGATTTTTGCTGGTGTGAGTTTCTGGTTTCCTTCTATGCGATCGCGGGAGGATGTTTGCGATCGCGTAGGTCTAGCTGGGGATGCCAAAATTTTTGTTATATGCGATCGCATGTGGAGGTCGCGATCGCGTAGAGTTGAAGGGCGCGTGAGTAGGCTGAGTCGTTGTTCTTCGCAATCACTTAGAGTGGTTCGCGATCGTGTGGGTTTATGTCCTGCTGAATCGCGATCACGTGTGTATGTCTGCGATCGCATAGTGTAATTTGATGGGGCAGCAGATTTGTTCTTCGCTATCGCGTGGGAGCTTCCGCGATCGCAGTGAAGAAAGAGGCCTGGGCAGACTGTTTTTAAGTTCTAATTTCGAGGGTTCTTGGCCATAACTTGTTTTTCCATTAGAGAGCTCGGGGGAAGAAGATTTTGGACGAGATTTTCAGTGGGATTCTTGTGGTAAGTGTTCTTCAATCATTTTTGGTTCAATTTCATGAATTTGTCTTGATTTTGACAATGCAAATTGAGGAATTTAAAGTAGAAAATTTGGGAAAATGGGAGGAAATTTGGAAATTTCTTTTGGTTATTTGAGTGGGCAATTGAGGTCGGATTTTGGTAAATTTGGTATGGGTAGACTCGTAAGGGAATGAGGATTCTAGTTTTGTGATTTTTATCGAATTCCGAGACGTGGGCCCGAGGCTCGGGTTTGGCCAATTTTGGGAATTATGCTTAAAATTTATGTCTTTCGATTGGGTTTTGTTCCGTTAGCAGATGTTGATGATGTTAATTTGGTTTTGGTTAGATTCGGAGCATTTGGGAGCCAATTTGAGGGGCAAGAGCATCGCGGAGTATCTTTTGGGGCATTTTTGAGGTAAGTAACGATTGTAACTCTAAACCTGAGGGTATGAAACCCCGGTATTTGATATTGTTTTGGATAATGAGGTAACGCACATGCTAGGTGACGAGCGTGTGTGCGTACACTGATAGAGATTGTGACTTGGTCCGTCCCATAGCGACTATTAAGTTGCATATTCGATTTGAAACCTTATGACATCCTGTATTTCAGAAGTTTATACTTGTTTATGGGCTGTGAGCCATGTTTGGGGCCTTGTGCCGACCTGTTTAGACCCTTAGAGGTACTTTTACACTATTCTCACACTATGCTGACAGAACAATTGTGAACTCAGTCATGTTTCCTACTTGTTGTTATTTTCACTATTATCACACGGTTGTGAAACTCTGAGAGGTATTTTGGGCTGAGTCCCGTGAGTTGAGATGAATTGCCCGAGTGGCTTGTGAGGATGACTGAGTGAGGCCGAGAGCTGAGTATGTAAGGATAGTTATGGATCGGGCTGCCCGTCGCAGCAATATATATGTAATATATTACATATGGATCGGGCTGCATGCCACATCAATATAGATTATATATGGATCGGGTTGTATGCCGCAACAATATATATATATATATATATATATATAT
>ML336699.1:0-27972 GCA_005239505.1 Nicotiana paniculata | reverse complement strand
AAGCCCTAAAATGATGTGCTCTCTCCGGTCTCTACTCTCTCGACGGCAATCACGAACTAACACCGACACAACCATGAAGTTGAATATTTTTCTGTTTACTTTTTTTTTTAAAATTTTATAAGAATTACAATTAACTGTTTACTTCTTTTTCTTTGGCTGAGGGTACACTTGTACCTTTATCATATAAGAGTGTTGAATAAAACAGCTTTTCCATATTCATTAGCAAAGCATTTTTTTTTTTGCACAATTAACTCTTTTATCCCAACATTGTAAAAGAAATTCACCGACTGTATATGGCAAAGCATCATTAGCACTACTTAAATAAAGTTTTGGTTCAAAGTCTTCCTGTTTTTTCTCTTTTATACTCTTTAACTCAATTGAATATCCATCTACTTCTTATAATTCGCATCCGAAAAGGCGAAAGAAATATTCGATCTGCTATGTGGCTTCTTGATTTTGTTTCAATCTGGCAGAAAACCCCTTAAACTAAGTCCCATTGTTGCAGTAATAATGTATGTCCTTAATTCATTAATCACATATACTTAATTAAATTTGATAAAATTTAAAACATCTTCAACATGTGTTTTATAAGATGGTATATAATATTTAGATTAAATTTTTACTACTTAGCAGCAAAATAAAAAAGGAATAATATGTATCTCATGTTTTATTATCAAATTCATTAAGAAAAGAAAAAAGAAAAAAAATTATGCGGCGCGGGGCGGGGCGGACTGAAAACAGCAAATTATGCTCAGTGGGACGGGGCGGGTTGAAGTTTTCGCAGGTTTGCACCGCAACCGCCCCGTACCGTTTGCCATCCCTACTTGGCAGTTCAAGTCACAATTAAACAAAGTTCAATTGAGTAAAACCAACTAGCTTCATCGTCCTCTCCTACTCATTCTTAAGGTCAAACTTGAAAGTTGACTTCCTTATGAAACTTGAAAGGTTTAACGTCTTTCAATTGTTTCGTCTCCTTTTCTTTCAATTGCGTGCAACCTTCTCAACCACAGATAACGTTCAGAAAGCTCGCTAAATAAAAATATTTTTTTAGAGGACAATATATTGAGATTGCTACGCTATTATCAGATTAATAGAGATTTGATCCTAAGTAGACATGCGTTGCTTAGCCTGAACATTAAACAAAAATAAAAGAACACAAGATTCATAGCATATCAAAGTGCAGGTTAAGTAATATCTTGCAAAATAGAATACTCACCTCCCTGCCCAACCCAACTAAAACCTAGGAAAAAAATAAACAGAAAGGAAAGCTTTTAGCTGCAATAGGGACAGCAATGGTGTAAATACAACAGGAAATAGCCAATTCCTAATTTAGGGAATGTAGTGATCATATCTTAAAAGTTGAAGCAGAGTAAAATGATACAAGAAAATGAAGTCGCGCACTTCTTTTGGAGAAACAAAAAACAAGAGTGCATAAGTATACTAGTTCCAATTTAAGTTAAAAAAACAAAAAAGTTGAAAGCGCAAAAGATAAGTGAATAGCACGGGGAGAGAAATGATACAGGAAATTATGAGCGAAGAAGCTAATACCTTATAAAGAACCATACTCACTATTCCAATGAATAAAGTACTCTGTTCCTAACTATTATGCTTATATGACACTTTCTCTTTTGTGATATCCCATGAATGATAGACACCATCCGACTAGTAACATATTTTTATATCAGTTTCCCAAGTTTTAAGAATTCAAACATGTGTGACAGATCAAGAACTTCAACAGTGGTTTTCTGCATTATACTAACTTTTTAATTAGTATTTCAATATTTTTTTCTACTACTCCTTATCCCAATATGGTTTTTCCACTTTTGACTTGGCAAAATTAGTAAGAGAAAAGCTGAAATTGTGAGTTGCTTAATATATGTGGAAAAAATGTGGTGCCTTTTTGTTTACTTCTTTATTAAAAATATATATATACACACAATCAACTGTGCCGCAACCCCATATTGGTGGGGTTCTGCTAGCATAATCCTTTGTATCCATTCTGCTCTCCATTTCATTCCAATTCATATTGTTAAAAATAGATTAGAAAATAAAGCGTATTGGAAATAGTAAAAGGGGTCTTTATCAAAAAGTTAGTAGAAAGGGGTGCCATGAAACTCTTCTGTGGTATATAAAATGTCAAAGAATTCCCATTGGAAAAAATTGACAACACTTCACAAAAAGAAACGGACAAATATCTTGAGAGAGAGGGAGAAAGAAAGAGAGAGAGAGAGAGAGAGAGAGGGAGGGAGGGAGGGACAATCAAGCTAACTCTTAAATCCAATCAAACAGAATCATATAATATCACATAAAATCAGGACGGAGGGAGTTCTCTTTTTATCATCATCATTCTCTTAACTAGTGCCCATAACAACTTCACGCATTTGGTGATGCCGGGCATAGTGACGGAACCGTTGCATAGTTGGGCTCCTACGGGCTCATAGGAGAGAGAAGAGAAAATCAAAGGGCATAGAGTGTTTCCCCCTTAGCACTTATGCGTGTTATTTGGAAAGAGAGAAATAGAAGGCTTTTGAAGGGGAGGAACTAGAGTTTGTAAAGTTGCAAAGTAGCCTTTTATTTCTAATTTCTTTTTGGGTGTACTTGTGAGGTCCTTACATGTATAAATGATTTGGTCTCTTTTGCTAATTTGCTCACAATCATATTTTGGTGTAGGTTCTCATTTTTTTTTTGGGTATACGGCTTGTATAAGGGGTCCTCCCCAATTGTTAATAAAATTATTTACCTTATTAAAAAAACAACTTCACGCATGCATCAGCGCTATGCAAAGAATGAATCTCTAGCAACACAGAAACGTCATGATGCTACGCCATCAAAAAGGGAAATCGCCCTATTGTAGCTGTGGAGCTATGCCACATGAAGATAAAGTGGAACAAAGACGCATTTTACTAGCAGTCTAGACTTGACCCACCAAAACAACAATTGTTACTCTCTCCGTTCCAGTTTATGTGAACCTATTTTCTTTTTGGTATGTTCCAAGAAGAATGACCCCTTTCTAAAATTTGGAAACAACTTAACTTAAACTTTCAATTTTACCCTCAATGAAAAGCTTTTCTTGTCACACAATTTCTCTAACAGGTTTGACGCCACAAGTTTCAAAGAATTATAGCCATAGAAATATTATAGCATGTTTAGGACCACAAGTTTTAGAAGTCTTCATTTCTTTCTTAAAATCCGTGCCCATAGGTTCACATAAATTGGAATGGAGGGAGTATACTTTAAGCAATCATAAATACCAAATTCTCGTTTGCTGAAGTTGTACCCAAGAAAATAGTTTCAAGAGACACATACTGGAAATAATTAGCAACTATTTGTTCTATGTTGTAGCCTCAACTCATAAGGTGACTAAACCGTCCACAAAAGCATGAAATTGGGTTAGTAGTAGAACTTTAGTTTCTCATTCAGAGTTTAACAGGCAACTTGGCTCAAACAACAAATTATAATACCAACCTTTTGATGATGAGTTACAAGTTCTCAAATTCAAGGCAAGAAGCATCACTTGCAAAAGAGGAGCTTTGAAGAAACACTAATGCTATTGCTATCTCCCAAATACATAGGTCTCTTAGTAGCAGACCAACTCCTATCTCTTAATCAGTTCTAGACGTGTATCTGTCTACTGAGTGCGTGAGAGCATTAGTCATATGAAATTCAAAAATATTATGATATACTAATCCTTATAAAATCCATTATCCAAGTTAAAGAATCTAGTTCAATAAATGCACCCTGTGTAAAGATAGGCAGTTGCGGTTAACAATATGATCAGCTGGTAATAGGTATTTTCTATAAATAAACATCTCCGTCAAATCAAAAGATGTTCACTCATCTAATGTAATAGCAGTACCTGTGGTGTATTCATGGGGTTGGAGTTGCTTAGCCCGAGCCTTATCAACCAACTCCTTCCATTTCCTTGACAATGAGTATATATCAACCTGGAAGGAACATTTAATCAAATCAATCACCTCACGATAATCTGAAGAAGGGAGACTTTGCAAAATCCACATATTTAAAAACTGATTTCATGCTAACCTTGTCCGCATCCTGAAGTACAGGAGTAATCAAACCACCGTCTATTGCCACTGCAACAGCAATGTTAATACTACTGTTATATGTGAAACTCTTCCCATCTCTACAACTGGAGTTCACAACAGGATGTTTAGCCAATGCAAGTGCTGTAGCTTTTGCCAACAATGCTGTCATTGTCACTCCTTTCGACTTGATCTATAAATGCAATAACACATTTAAGAACTATAGCAATGAAAACTAATAGGAAACAAGCTGCTTATCATAAAATTTACGATAACATTATCAAGGTGGGGGATAATAACATCTTGTAGTAATTAGCATTTAGCATAGAAGCTCCACTCTGATTTTCCTATTCTCATAGAATATTATCTAAAAGAAGAAAGTCAATATTTTGCAGCAAATACATTTCTTAGATTTTTTAAGTATTTCCAATTTAGCCAGCATTTTCAGTTTATCCAAATAATGACATATCATGAAATTCCCCTAGTTTATTCCAAAGTCCAAATCATTACAACTACTCGGCTAAAATAAGACAACCAAAATCCTTATTTTCTTGTAGAGATGTTGTAGCAAATACATTTCTCTAATATTTCAAAGTAATACAAATTCAGCTAGCGTTTTCAGCTTATCCAAACCATAACATAGCATGAAATTCCCCTAGTTTATTCCAAAGTTCAAATCTTTGTCAACTAAAATAAGACATTAGCAAAAAAAAGAAAAAACATACCTTCTTGTAGAGAGCATCAAGTGCATTAGTAGTAATAGTATACCCCACTCTAAAAGTTGGAACAGCCAGACTCTCCACCATATTTCTACTCACTGCATTCTGCATTGTCGTGAATGGCACCGTTGTCCCCAGTTCTACTGCTGGAGCCACCGGTGCACCGCCACTTGGCCGTGCCACTGTGGTCCCCACCACACTACCAACAGGAGCAGGCGTTGAAGCAGCTGATCCAACGGCTGCTTCAACATCTTTAGCCACAATCCTCCCATTAGGCCCACTACCCACCAACCCCCTCAACTCCACACCCAACTCCTTAGCCAATTTCTTAGCATAAGGCGACGCTATCACTCTCTTCCCTCCTTCCGATGCCGGGTGAATGGCCGACGCCATTTTAGCGGGCCCGGCATTGGATGGTGAAACCCCGGCTGCTGTTGCTACCGGAGAAACCACCTCTTCAGTTACAGGAGCAGCCGAAGTAGTCGTTTCTTGACTGGAACTCGAAGTGGATGTCGGAATTTTCGCCTTTGCAAGTGAAATTTCATCTTCAGATTCAGCAAGAAGAGCAATGGTGGAGCCAACAGGAGCGGACCCACCTTCAGGAACAATAATAGTAGCTAAATAACCATCGTAAAAAGATTCAACATCCATGTCAGCTTTATCTGATTCAACAACAAGAACTGCTTCACCTTTAGCAAGTTTATCACCTTCAGTTTTGACCCAACTGACAATCTTGCCTTCCGTCATAGTAGAACTGAGTGCAGGCATGAAAATTTCACGGATCTTGGATTCAATTACATTTGTTCTGCGTAAATGGGTGGCGGGGAAGATGGAAGCACGGCGGAGAGTGATGGGGGTGGTGGGGATGAAGGTGGTTTGGAGGAGATGAGACGACATTTAGGGAGAATGGAGAAAAATGGGGACGATGTATTGAAGGGGAAAAGAATGGCGTAGATTGTGTTGTTTTTATGGGAATGGGTTTCTCGAATGCATCGAAAGAGGGGGCGGAGGTTTCAACTACATTACCGGTTGGATTTTGGTGATGAATTGTTTTCTCATTTTTTTGGTTGTTTTGACTCTATGGAAGTGGGAATTATGAATTTGGTACCCGAACTAGTAAATTTTTATCATTACTTTTTATTTTTATTTTCTACTATGATGGTATCCAAATAAGTTTTTGCATAAAAGAATGAGATATGTTGAAATTTTTTGAGTTGAATTTATTAACATTAAAAATAATTGGAATCATATAAGAAAAATTGATATCAAATTTTCTTATAAGTTATATCGACGCGTCAGGACCTTGTGATAAAATTATAATGATATGATAAAAATTTGTGACCAGATTCAAAATTTGGTCAAAATTCTATTATCGATCAATAAGAAATTGTGACAAGGCAAATTCTTTCTATCAACTTGAAATCTATTAGGAATTGTGGCCAAATTACGGCGATCCATTAGATTTGGCTATACCTAAGTTTTACCCATCAATTTGAAATCCTAATCATTCATCGGGATTTTACAACCTAATGTTGATCGCAAATGCATTTTTGTTCCACCTTTTAAAATGAGGTCAAAATTTAAATGCCTGCATTGATATATACTTTTTGCATATTAATGTATACATATATTTTTATACATGTTTGATATATATTTTTTGTATATTTAGTTAGGGTTTAATTATTCTTAGCCAATCAGCCTAATGTATTAAAAGCCCAAATTAAAATTATTGTACTGAGTTTTAAAGTCAAAGGTCCGCTTTATATTTGGGTTTAAACTGCGATGGGGTTATGTGATGTTAATAGACAGAAGGATGGTCTGAAAAAGCAATGTTGTGTATCATCCTTCAAGAGGAATGATCGAAAAAATGGGATAGAGTGAACTTTGTTCCATAATATCAGGACTTTCTTCAATATTATTGGTGGCAATGACATCACTCTATTTTCTCAAATGTAGAGTATTTTCTGAGACTGTCGATTACTCATTCAATAAATTATGGTGTATATATTGGATACTTAATTAATTGGATATAATCACCTCTATAGATTATAAGAGATATTAATTAATTCGAGAATGTGGCACACCTCAAAAGATATTGTTGCTGACAAACATCACATATACTGAAAGTATGTGCTGCACTCTTTTTCCCTTCGTTTCGTTTTTGTCCCAGTTGAATTTTTTTTGGCAAGGTTTTTAACGAGGCAATCACGGAAAATATACTACGAGGAAGGTTTCAGCGGCATCAATAAGACCTTTAATAACAAGGCACACAAGCGAAGAGCCACTCCGGAGCAGTTAAATAATCTTTGGCTCGATAGTAAAATTCTCACCGGGAAATTGAGTTTTCTATCAAGCAAAGGTTATCCGACCGTTCACAAGTGAAAACTACTAGAAGATTGTTAGATAGTTTTTGGATCGATAGCATAAATTCCTAAGGGCAAGCAAAGTTTGTTACCGAACTGAAGATTATCTAGCAATTCATTAGTGGAGATCTTGAAAGTGCAGAACTTCCAGTGTTCCAATTCACAAACTTCGCATTCGAACACTATGGTGAGGTGGGGGTTGGGGAGGAATGATATGAGGATACGGCAACAATGGTTGCCACGTCGACCGGAATACGAAAATCGGAAACATAGTCATGTCATCGGAATCGGAGATTGTGCAGCCAGCCCCGTAGAAATAAGTTGTATAAGCTAGCCACAAGAAATGACAATTTCTTTTTGGCATAACGAATGCTTATGTAATTTTTAAAAATGGAAGGAATAAAGTAAAGTCCTTTTATTTCAATATTATTTCTTGTTTGGAGGATGAATTGATTTTATCATTTGAAAGTTAAACAACTACTTCAAATGTTAGTGCCATAATGAACAGGAGACGTCCTCTTCAAGAGCACCGTAAACATAAAAGGACCCTATCTTATTAAAACTCTCACGATAAAGGGTTAATTTCGTAAGAACTTGTGCCCCAAATCCAAATGCTTTTGGGGGGAAAATACACCCAAGGCCTCACATAATCAAACGAACTTGCACAAAACTCTTAAGCAAAAAAAAAATGCAAAGATTAAAACTTGCATAAATGTTCAAACGAAAAAAAGACTCATGCAATACTTGAGCAAACGATGTTTTTATTCACAATAAACGTGCCGAAACAGCACGGATACAAAAGTTGGGAAAAGAAAGGAAAGCTAAACTACTGCATCTCTGAAACCCGGAGGAAGAGAAGTGTCCACGCCCCCCCGGGGAAATGGGTAGATCCACCGATGGCTCACATCCTGGCCCTCATCAGCTTGGCCTTCAACATCTTCGCCTTCCGGTTCCTCTTCAGTTCCCGAAGTTTCGAAACCAAAACCAGGAAAACCGGAAGCATCGGGCCCTGCCTGAAGACCCCTTTTAGCAGCTGACTCTTAGCTCACGGGCTTTAGCGATTTCGGTGTCAAAGTCAATGATACCCACTTTAGCCTCTTCTGAGGTTTTTCTTCATGTTGTATATAACATAAGTTTTCTCAACAACGAGGGAAGTCTCTCGGTGCTTGAGTTCTTCTTTAAGTTGGTTAACCTCGGCAGAAAGGTTTTCCCTAGCGGATCTAATGGACTTGAGGCTAATGTCAAGTTCGCGGATAGTAGAGCTGAAAATTTTATTATGCACAATGGTCTTCTTATTCTTCTCCTCCAATTAGGCATATTTCCCCCCGTAGCAGCAAGCTCTTCAGTTTTGGAGTTCAAGGTCTAAATTGGTCAATCTCTTAGTGGAGGCAGCCTCGCGGTCGGTTGCAACAAGAACGACACTATGGACTTCAACCCATTTGGTCTTGGTCTCTTCAAATTGAACCCTCAGCGGGGCAATCTCTTGGTTAAGGGTTTCCACTTCTTGCTCGCTTTGCTGCAAACGAGTCTCCAACACAACGGCCTCAGCAACTTTGGCTTCCAGTTCTAAGAGGTGAGTAGCAGTTTGATCCCGCTCGGCCAAAAGTTGATTCCATTCATAGGTAAGTTCTTCTTTTTCCCGAATTGACCTCTAGAGGCCCTCGGAAGCAAGAAAATTAGCCTGCAAAACAAGAAAGGCAAACTCAGGATATGTACCGTTGCGGCGGTGTGCATGGTATTGTTCAACAAGCACTCTCCCTAGAGAGCCTGCATCTTCTCCCAATCTTTCTCTGAAGCCAAAGGCTTCAAATAGTTAGCAAGTTCCACCGGCCGGGATAGCAAATTGCATCCGGTGGAGACAACCTTCCCCACCCTATTCCCCATCACTATCAACCCACCCCTACCTACCCATCCCCACGCACCCCTACCCACACACCCACACTCACCCTAAATTGAAATATTATCAGTAGTACTCTCTTTTCATGTTGTAGATAAAATATTTTTTTTATTTCAACAAATGAGTATTTTCTTTTTATGATATAAAAAAAGTATATTTTTTCATTTTAACAAAAAAGTATTTACTTTCATTTTAATAAAAAGAGTATGTTCTTTTTTAAGATGTAGAAAAAGTATTTTCTTTTATTGCAACAGAATGAGTATTTTCTTTTTATGATGTACAATAAGTATTTTATTATTTCAACAAAATGAGTACTTTGTTTTCATGCTGTAGAAAGAGTACTTTCTTTTCAACCCAAAAAGAGTATTTTCTTTTTTTGTTATGGAGCATAAATTTCAACGTTGTTTTTGCATAAAATATAAAGCAACACATTAGTTCTTTTGGGTTTGTGTGAATTGGAAGAATAATTAAATTCTTGAAAAAATAGAGTCCTGAACGTTGGGTATTTGGGGGGAGGGGGGAGGGAAGCACAGGAAATATGGGGACTTGGGGGAATGGAGTGAGGAGAGTAGCATAAAATATTATTTTCCATAAAAAAAAATCTACTCTCTAATCGAACACTAAAAAATATTTTCTGGAAAAAGTTTTTCACTAACCAACCAAACAAGGGAAATAAGTGATAAAACCACTCATTTTCTGTGAAAACATTTTCTAAAAAGATATTTTTCATGCAAAGCATTTTCCTTCGTACCAAACACACCCATAAAGACACGGATGAGTTTTGGCAAACGCAATTGGGTAAAAGGGAGTTACACTTGGTTTTCGTTGAAACTTGAAAATTTATTAAGGCAATCTACTATATAAAAGAAGTTAAATCGGATCCATTCCTGAAAGACCTTTTATACATATTACACATGAACAAGAAAAAGGGACTATGTTACAATGAGACCTAAGATCATATTCAAAGTTATGTAGCTACTATCATATACCTGTATGTATATTAATATATATATATAAACTGGCAAAATTGGCATATTATGCATAGTTCACAACCCATTCACCGCTCGTGGCTCCTCCCCGAAAAAGAAAGAAAAGCAAGCTAATAGAAAAACCATCTTCGTGCTCATTACTTTCCTAGTTTCCTTTGACACCCGATTACCTTGCATTGAGAAGCATGCGAAGCACGCTCTTCATTTTAGGTCGGCCTTCTGGTGAGATGCTAACACAAGCTAGAGCCACTTTCAGGACAGCTAACATCTGGCTCCTAACATTGAGCGATGTCTTACAAATGCTAGAATCAAGAATGTGATCCCACTTGTTGTGCTGCTCAGAGTCGCTCATCACTGACTTGGCTAACTCAGTTCCCTGACTAACTGCAGGCCTTCCTGTCAACAATTCCAGCAGGACAACTCCAAAGCTATATACATTTCCCGCCATTGTGACTCTCATTGTGTATGCATATTCTGTTACAGAAAAGGAAATGCATGCATCACTAAATATATGCTTAACTTTGAGGCTTCTCATGTTATAGATGTAAAGCTGGGAAAAGACATTTTATTATACCCCTTCCTATCTAATTTACACTGACGCGCTGTTTCACTTCAGATATCGAAAGATAGTTTAACACTGTTTCAAGAATCCAATGAACTAATCATACTTAAGGTTTGAAATAATGTTTTCTCTATTACTTACTTTTTAACTATTTCTTTAGCATTTATTTTCACCTACTACTTATATAATCCACAGTCAACTAATATCTTAAGTTTATGCACAATCAAATGGTATCACATAAAATGGTATAGTGGGAGGATATGATGCAGTCTTTGGTCTGAATACAAAAATAACTGTATGAAAATTTCACAAGAAAAACATTTTTTTAAGCATGGCACTGCTGTTATGACAAAGAATGTATCAAATTTTCTTCATGAAAATGTTACATGCAAGAACGTCAGTTCATGGAAAATGAGGAATATAAATCAATGTTGAAGGATCTTTAACTTAACCAAGTAATAGTTCATTACCTGGAGGAATATAACCGACAGAACCAGCAACAGCAGAAAAGCTTCCTGTGCTCTTTGAAGGATCGATCACCTTGTAGAGTTCAATGTCTCCTATCTGAGCCTCATTCTGGGACTTCAAGAGAACGCTCTTGCTGGAAAGATCAAGGAGTAGGATTGGACCGGAGTTGCATCCATGTAGAAAAGCTAAACCCTGAGCCACTCCAATAGCGATGCTGTAACGACTTGCCCAATCCAACGAGTATTCCAAGCTACCACGAAGAACATCATATAAGGTGCCAATTGGGGCAAACTCATAGAAGATATAAGCACTATCGGCAGCCAAAAGATAGCCTAGTGGAATCATGATATTTGAGTTATTCAGCTTTCCGAGATTCTTGAGTTCTTCCCCGAATAGTTCATGGCTTCCCAACTGAAATATTTTGTCACTCCAATTAAGCTTCTTGACAAAATAGGTTGTCCCCGAGGGCATAACAGCTTTATAGTAGGTCGAGAATCTTGTCTTGAACACCACATTTAAGGGATGAGACACTGCTACCATGGCTTTCGTGAAGTCTATATTAGACTTGTGAATGCTGTTTGCAGTCAAAACCTTTCCCTGGATGAAAGGGGATTGAGAACATTCCTCTCCCGAGTGAAAATGATCATCATTAATCCTGTAATATCTTCTAGATATTGAAATAGCAACTAAGGTGAAAAGGGCAATTACCGCTACGCCTGCTATTGGGACAACAACTGCAATAACTATAGATTTTCTCTTTTTTGCTACTTTAGGTGGAGTGATCGGGGAAGGATAGATCAGATCCCTATTTCCACTTGTCTCAACAATGACAAATCTTCCAAACTCCGGACGAATTCCAGAGAGTTGATTGTTTGAAAGCACCAACCTAGTCAAGCCTCCCATTTTAGTCAGGAAGTCGGGAATCTGACCTGAGAACCTGTTGTAAGAGAGATCCAAAACTTCCAATGAAGTCAATCTAGATAGAGTAATTGGTATAGGCCCTCCAAAGAGATTATGACTGAGATTCAAAGCAATCTGCAAACTTAACGGCATAGCTGGAATAGCCCCACCAAGTTGGTTCCCTCCAAGTTGGAGTTCTAACAACAAATTTAAGTTACTAATGTCAGGCGGAATTTGACCACTTAGCTTATTCCCTTGCAAATTCAAGTTTGTGAGGTTTTTCAAACTGGATAATGAACTTGGTATGGTACCATTCAATGAATTCCAGCTGATACTGAGCTTCTGCAATCTATTCAACTGCGAAATGTTACTCGGAATATACCCAACTAGGTTGTTGGACTGAAGATTCAGTACCTGAAGATTAGAGATATCACCCAACTCTACAGGAATAGCACCACTCAGCTTATTCTTGGCTAAGTTCAAAAGCGCCAAGTTTTGGCACTTCCCCAATTCAGAAGGAATTGGTCCACTTAGCTGGTTTTGGTCCAGCTCCAAGTAGGTCAAACTCTGAAGGCTTCCAAAAGAAGCAGATGTAATCGACCCATTCAAAGCATTGTCCCCTAATCTCAACCTGATCAAATTTATCGACAAGTTCGTAGGAACAGGTCCCTCCAAATTATTGGAAGTCAGATCAACAAACTGCAAGTTCTTTGGGAATAACAGGTCCTGAGGTATTATACCAGTTAAACTGTTAAAACTGAGGTCTAAATTCCTCAGGTTCTTGGTTAAGCCAAGGGGTATATTTCCAACAAAACGATTCTGATTCGCAGCAAAACGCGTCAATGTTTTGATATTCCCAATGGATTGTGGGATTGTGCCACTCAAACTATTGGCTGATAAAATCAAAACATGCAATTTTGAAAGTTCTCCTAATCTATCAGGAATGAGACCAGATAGAGAGTTGAGAGAAAGGTCAATCAAAGTTAAGTTGCCAAAGTTCAAAATTTGAGTGGGGAATTCACCTTGAAAAAAATTTGCAGAAAGTTGAAGCTCCTCCAAAAGATTAAATTTTCCAAGACTGGTAGGAACTGAACCAGAAAAACTGTTGTAGCTAAGATTCAAACTCTTGAGTGAGTTCAATCCATCCAACTGCAAGTCAACTTTCCCAGTCAAGTTATTATGAGAAAAGTCCAAAGACTCCAACTTTCCAAAACCAGTAAAAGTAGGCAAAGAACCCTCCAATTTATTCCTACTAAAGTTCAACAATTTTAACCCACTAATTCCCCCACAACCAGTAATGAAGCCATTTGGGATTGAGCTCAAATGGTTCTGAGAAATATCAAGAGACTCCAAAGTATTAATTTGACAAATAAGAGGCAAGAAGTCAGAGCTAGAAATTGCAAACAATGAAAATGAGATGTTTGTTATGGAAGAATCATTAGAATTGCAAGAAATTCCTTTCCAAGAACATGGATTTGCACTTTTATTAATCCCAGAAATAGCAGTATCATTCTCAAGTATATCATAGACCTTAATCATGGTATTAATTTGGTCAGTGGGCAATTGGGAAAACACCAGCTGAAGTGAAAAACACAAGAATATAACTATATGGGGAGCATACCTTAACTTCATTTTGGCTTTAATTTGTAAAGCTCAAAACTTCAAGAAAATAAGATCAAGAAAATTCGCATAGTGTTTCAGGTGGTTTTGGGAACTGAATAAAAGGAAGAAGCGTTGTTGTAGAGAATTTGTTTGTGTGGGGGAGGGGGCGTTGATTGGACTTTACTGTTTTTGTATTGGAAAAACAAAACAAGCCTAGACTAGACCTGTGAAGGTCAATTTTACATAATTAGTTTGAGAGTTAAATGAGTTTTAAATATTCTTTTATATATATTAATTATTATATCTTATAATATTTTTATGAGTGCACACGATCAAGATAAATCATAAATTCAAAACGGAAAATGGCTAAATATACCCCTATACTATGAAAAAAAGTTTAAATGTACCCTTTGTTATACTTTGAGTCCAAATACACCTCTATCGTTATATTATTAGTTTAAATATATTCTTCTTCCGTTAAGTTTGTCCAAAGTAGACATCTAATCTTAGGTGGCGCTGACATTTGATGAGGTGGATGCCACATGGCTTGCCAACACAGCGCCCCTTACCATTTTACCCCTTCCTTCTATTTTTTTCCACCACTAAATTTTTTTTCCCCTCCACCAATATTGCCACCATTACCGTTACCATGAAAAATATTGTATTCCAAATTATATGGATTAAGGGCGCTGAGGGGCCTGAAAAAACGTAATAGGCTGCTACTCTAGGCTCGCTTCGCTTCTTCAAGCTCCGCCCCTTTTTCAAAAATAAAAAAACAGCGCTAACGAGCAAGAAAACGGATGAGCTAAGGCGCAACTTCANCATATCAAAGGGGCCTGAAAAAACGTAATAGGCTGCTACTCTAGGCTCGCTTCGCTTCTTCAAGCTCCGCCCCTTCTTTCAAAAATCAAAAAACAGCGCTAACGAGCAAGAAAACGGATGCGCTAAGGCGCAACTTCGCGCAGCTGCTACGCCCTTGCTTCTTGCCTTATCTTACTTAGTAAAGCAACCTTTCGCGCTAGGCGCTCACCTTTTTTGTCTGGGTGGAAGCTGGCAGGCAGGACTTGTTTAACCGGATACACGAAATTGCGATCTCTGTTGCATGCAAATCTTTCTATCGGGAAAGCCTCGCTTATTCAAAGATCCACCTCATAGCATGTCAGTGTCACGTAGGATTGGATGTCCACTTTGGATATACTTAACGGTGAAGGGGTATATTTGAACCAATAGTATTACGACAGGGGTATATTTAGACCAAAAGTATAACGAAGTGTATATTTAAACCTTTTCTCATAATACAAGGGTATAATTGACCCTTTGACAAATTCAAAATACTATAGGACTCTTGAAATCCTAGGAGTTATTAGGGTTTTTTGGAGGTTACTTTACCTTAAGCTCTAACGCATACCTATAAAAAGGATCACATATTCCTTTTGAAGAGGCATATCATCTCGAAAATCCCATAAACTCACCGGATATTCACAAAGAGATCAAAAAGTAGCCGGATAATTCTTGATAATTAAATAATTCAAGAAAATCTACAACATACTTCATGGATATCAAATAAATCCATGAAAGTCCGCATCATCTACATTCGAGAAATACGTTGCTCCAGCCCTCGAATCAAGGAGATAATCAAAAGAAGAAGCAAGGAACAAACAGAATTGTATCCGCATCATTTTATCAATAAAATTATATTTTTTCATATTTATATTGTGGTTGAAATTTATTTTTTTATCACATATAATTTATTGCAAACAATGAATTTTTAAAATTATACTCCACAAATCTACTGTCTCAAACATGTCACGCAACTCTAGGAATTACAAAAAAAAAATATTCATCCTCTCCATAAAATATGATACAGTTAAAATATTTTAATGCTGGAACCTGAAACTTCATTTAAACAAATTTTAACAATCAAAACTTCATTAATAGCTGAAAATTAAAAAAAAGAATCATTAGTAATTGTATCCACAATAGTAACTTAATATCCATATTAACGTGTTTGAAACTAAAACTCTATCTAAATATAGGTCGTACCATAGTAGTGTGTACACACATTATATATATAAAATCTGATGGAAAACAACTTTCTTATAAGAATACCACACACAAAAAAAAAATTAAATCATTTAATATATTCCATTATTTTTCTGTGAATTATATCAATGTTATTAGCAGTGCAAATAAACTTTTTGCTACAACAAAACGTATCTCTCATATGTATACTTAACCAAAAAAAAAAATATATATATATAGATCTTTCATATATATTACAAATTCTGAATTCCCTTTCTGATTTTGTTTTAATCTTTTCTTTGATTAGAAATCCATTTCACTACATTGCACGTACTATTTTGAGAGCTGAATATTTTTTTTAACCACAACTGCTCATATATATATATTTCAAACTAATAGGAATTTTTAAGGCATATACTTTACAGTACTTTTTCTTTGTTTTCAAATTATGTTAATTTTATTTTAAAATATAAAAAAAATAATACCTAAATTAAAAATGGAAAATGGGAGTGAGTCGTGGGGAAATTTGGCATGTCTTGTTTTTTTCATCTTTGTTGACTGACGAAGACTGAGACACAAACATTACTTCATACAAAAGCTTTTGCTATATTTCCACAAGGTGTAGACCCCACTTTTGACTAATTAGAGAGAAAAACGGAAAGTTTGGAAAACGCGTCTTCATTATTGAAAATTGTACGAAGAATTGAACTGGTCAGCCTTTGTGGTTCTTTTGGACCAACGAAATAAGAGTCCGAACCCATTTGTGGTTCTTTTGGACAAGTAGGACGGAAGTGCGTGTAAAAAAAAGAGTGATATTTTTATATATAGTACTTTTTTAAAGAGCATTATATGTTAACGAAATTTTAGCTATTAAAATATAACATTTTTTTATATATGTATAACGTCACTGTAAAAAGCGTTATGCAGGGCTGATAAGACAGATAAGTATAGTGATGTAAATAACCGTGCTATATATATAATGCAATAATAAAAAGCGTACATGTTTGTGGGTTCTCTAATAAGTCTCCTGCGTTTAACTGACATAACAATAATCAAATGGGTATAGCGCCCTCTAAAATAGCGCTATACCTCAAAAAATTCAGCCCCCCGAGCTAGACATTGCCTTATTTAAAGGCGTTAGGATTTTACAAAAATCCATTCAAAAAATATTCTAACTCCTGTTCAAACTTTTCTTCTTGTTAAATTCTCAAGCATTTTTTCATAATGTCTAAATAGCGAAAAATAAGAGTTTCATTATATTGGGGGGATGAGGGAGGAGGGGGGGAGGTTGTGGTGACGAATAACTCTGTGAGCTATAGTTTATCTCCACAATGTCTTGTTAAATTGTCACTTACAATGGAGTACGATAGATTGATATCGTTGTTATGTAATAAAATGAGTGTGAGGAAACGTTCGGTGAACCTTAAAGTAACCGGAAGATATTCATATTTCGTCACTCCGCAAGGGGTTGCTTGTTACACTGAGTTTAACATCGACGATGATGAAACTTTGAGGGATTTTTGAGGACTCCGAATGAATACCGGGAATTTATTGTGATAAAAATGTTGGAAATGTACATCTAGGTTAAAGACGTTCCCAATAATGAGGTTGTGCATAGTAGGGATAACCCCCATTCATCGGGTGGTTACGCCGGACAGGTTCCGGATGAAAGAGTTTGCCTTGATTTAAACTTATCACCACCGGCGAATGAGCAGCGAGGAAATATTTTCTCTCCTGTTTTACATAATTCACAAGACGAGTGGTAAACTTCAATTTTCTTTTGTGTTACGATTTATATTTTTGTTGTATTGAATTTGTATTAACGCTCATATATTCCACAGAATGTACCGGCCAGATATGAATTTTACAAGTTATGAACCCACACCCAGTTGGAATATGCCTAGTTTTGGTGTGTTGGATCATGGTGGTCCATCTGGGAGTCATCACCAACAGAAAAATATCCATCGTAACATGTCAACATATTACGACTTGTAAGTGAGTGATACAGTTATATGGAAAGTATTTATTAATTTCAGTAGCTTATTATTTTGTTGTTTGTGCAGTGAAAACAAGCAAGTTGAACCACATGTCCTCACTCAAATTGCCCAAAGACTACATATTAAATTGGGATCTGGCAGATGCACAGAGTGAGGAAGAGAACAGTGATTATGAAAGCAATGCCGATGATTCCGGAGACGACACACCCTTCCCTCGTGAAGATGGTGATGAGGAGGAAGAGAATGAAGGACCTGATTTGACGAGAGAGTATGCTCCACCCCCGGTTAGACCAAGAGTGTATGAGTCCCAAGTGTTGTTTCATTCAAGGAAGATTCCCTACCTTGATAACTTGCCAAGTATGCCAGATGTGGATGCTCTCACAAGGGATTTTGATGAAATTTGGACAGCAATATGGGATGATTCTAGACCAACGGTGCTGGCAAAGGGCATGCTTTTTCCTGATAAAGCGCGCGTAAGCAGGGCGGCGAAAATGCACAACGTAAAAGAGTGTCGTGAGATGCCGGTATGGGAGTCAACTCCGGAGGTATACAAGGTTGTTTGCCGCATATGGTTTACGGGTTGTCATTGGATGCTGCGTGCGAGCTAGAAGAAAACAGGTTTGTGGCAAGTGGGTAAATACATTCCCACCCACATATGTGAAATGGACACATTCAATGGGAATCACTACAACTTGGAACCGCACCTTGAAGCGTCCATAAGGTATTAAATCAAAGCGTGCATTACATCAGTCCACCGGGAATATGGCCATACCATTACCAAAAGAAAGGCATTTCTCGGGCAAACGTGCGCTTGAAATTGTTTATGGTAACTGGGATAAGTCATTTGCAGCTCTATCCAGGTACATGGCCGCACTGTAGTACTTTAACCCCGGGAAGGTTGTTGAATGGAAGCTTGAGCGGAGTTCGGGAAAACCAGAGTATATATTCAATTACGTGTTCTGGGCATTTAAACCAGCAATTGATGGTTTCCGCTTTGCGGCCGGTAATATCCATAGACGGCACTCATGTCTATGGAAAGTATGATATCAAGCAGTTGATAGCCGTTGAAGTAGATGCTAATGGACAAATATTTCCTCTAGCTTTTGCTATTTGTGCCAATGCAAACCAAGAGACGTGGACGCTATTTTTGAACCATTTGAAAGAGCACGTTGTCAAAGAGTGTTCCAGTATTTGTCTAATATCTGCTCGGCATGGTGGTATCTTAAGTTCTGTAGAGAACTTGCCTGCATGGCAAGAACCTTATGCCTACCACCGTTATTGTGTGAGGCACTTTAAGGACAATTTCCAGAAGGCATATCCCAACAAGGATCTGCATGATTTGATGTGAATGGCATCAACAGACCACCAAGAGCATAAATTCTGGAGGCACATGGAATCTATCAGGCAGGAAGACGTCCTATCATTGGTTGATGCGGCATGAGCTTCACAAGTGGACTTTGCATGTGGATGGTGGAAGAAGATGGGGAATTCTGACTACAAATGTGTCAAAGTCTTTCAACGAGTTATTGAAGTCGACAAAAGGATTGCCTGTCACTGCCATGGTGTGGATGTCGTTCAAGCATATGGCGGAGAGGTTTGTTGAAAGGGATGCAGCTGCAACGTCATTGATGGAAAGGGGTGTTGAATTTATGCCACTGCCGCTGAAGAGATTTGAGAAATACAGGCGGCGAGCACATTGGCATCCATTTTTGCAGTATGATCACGACATAAATGTTTTTAAAGTTCGCACCCCTATCCATCAAAATCGGGAGAATAATGTACATACCATAAATGAATCTAGAAGGTTATACTCTTATAGGAAATAGTCCATCTACCACATGTCGTGCTCACATGCCATAGCACAAAGGGGCCTCCGTGACGGGCGGGGATGAATCCTTAATAAGAAAATTAATAAAGTTATGAAAAATAAATGAGAAAAGAAAAAAAAAATTCAAATTTAATACTAATAAAAACATACTTGCGCCTGTGATGATGAGCCATAACTCAGCCGGCGCCCACTATCCAAATCTCGGGTCGGCCGATCCTCAGCAGCGTTCGATGGGCCTGGGAAGTATGCATCTCAATCCTCTCTGGTAAGGTCCGTGCCCGTGATCAATAATGGACCTGACGGGGTCACCTGCGAAGTCCCTGGAGTGAGCTGCATCCCAAAGTTGTATGACGGGATGCTGCTGGGATACTCGTCCGGCTCATGTAGGTCACCCGACAGATCAGTAGCAACATCATCAATAGGGGCCTCAACGCCCCCTTGCTGGGTCCACCTCCTCCCTGCCCACCACGACCCCGTGCGGCAGCCCTGCCTCGTGGGTCACCCCCACCTCGAGGGGCAACTCTGCGTCATGGGGTCACCCCCACCTCGAGGGGTACCCCACCTCGTGCGATACCTCTACCTTGATATTACTTCTTTGGCACCACATAAGCAGGGTTGTGTCCTAAGGGCTGATCCTCTCGAGCTCGCTGCAGTGTCCGTGCAGCCACCTTTGCAACCTGCCGAACGTAATCGTGCAAAGTGGTTGCTCCCTCGCCGGCATGCTGCTGCATCTACAGTCCCATCTGGTAGACTATATGTAGGCTAATAGCCTACAAAACGTATAAAATACAAACTACAGAACACTAAGTTACAGTTATATAATTAATAATAACAGAAAACACACCAAGGTCTCGTGCTGCCCGACGTATGGAACGTACCGACCGTCATCTTGATGAATGGGATTACTGTCAAAAAGTCGGGTAATACGGAGGTACCAGGGCATATAGAGCTGAATAGTCTCCATCTGGATCTGTGAAGGGNGGGGGGGGGGGGGAATCAGGTCAGCCCGCCGGTCCCAAGTATGGACCTGCGCCTCTAGCCATGCTATATATGCGCCGTCCACCCTGGAACGATCATCTCGCTTATAATGTGTAGCCTCCCATGTAGGCCCCCTCGATATATACTGTGGACGGCCAAAGTGGCGAAGTACCCGATCCGTGGCATGATGCTCCACAATATTGAGGCATATCAGCGGGACGAAAGTGCTCCAAATCAGTCGATCGGCCGAGCAATAATCAGGCAGGACTCCTATCAAGTCGTTGTTGTATGGCGTCCAGATGAACTATCAAATAACAACAAAAAACATGAGTATGCGCAACACATGTGAAGCTATACCAAGTAAGTTTAGGTACACATTTACCTGTGCTCCCTCCAGCATATCCAACACATCCCTACAAAGGGGGAGATTATGCCGAGCATCGTAATATCGTACATATCCACGCCGGAGAACCCACCTCCTAGCTAGAGAGATAAACGGAGGTGGTAAATCCGGAGGTAATGGTGGTAGAGGTGGCTGCAATTGCAGGAACCGCTCCCAGGCCCAAACCTAACATACAAAGTTGACGTAAAGTTTAAGATAAATTTTGACTAGATATAATTGGAAGGAATGAACAGAGTATTCGAATATGTTGTCACCTGTAGAAGCGACAAAAATCCACATAGGTCATGCTGGGTGCCCATGATCGCCCGGCACAGATGCATGTACAAGTAGGCGAGAACAACAACACTCCGGCTGTACTGGGGTAAATCATCTAGCAGCTGAAGACGATGAAGAAATCTCAAGCTGACTAGGTTCCCCGAAGTGCTCGGGAACAAGACTGCCCAAACAGAAGGAGCAGCAACAACCTCGTATACCGGTGAATATGCAAATCATCTGTCTCGCCGGTGATGTCGGGGTGCAATATCTCCAAATGTTGTCTAATAGCTGTCAAACTCATGCGACTGGCCCCTGAGTGTGCAGTCTCATCCTGTGGCCTGAAACCAGTGAGCTGCTGCAGCATGTCCAAATACTGCTCATGCATCATCTCTCTCATGGCCTGAGGCAGTGCAACGGGAAGTCCATCAACAAGCGTCCCATATAAAACCTCCACGTTCTGCAGCGTGATGGTGGCCTCGCCAATGGGAAGGTGGAAAGTGTGCGTCTCCAGTCGCTTTCGCTCTATCAGGGCCGTGATCAACGACCAGTCGAGCTGCAGCCGCCCGATCTCCAAAATCATGTAGAAGCCCGTATCTCGCAGTCTGGACTACATGGGGATGAAGATTTATGTCCTTCATAAAATCCCACATGTCGTCCACTTTCCTGGTGTGGAGAGTCTGGACAGTAACTCTCCCTCCCATAAGTAGGCGGACCTATGATCGCCCTGTAACACTAATAGCTCATCGGAGACAGGTCCGGAATGCATAGGCAACACGTCCATGTCGTCTACTGTAAATTAAACAATATTAATTGTATGCTTGATCTGTAAACTAAATAATTATTTTTTATAATTATATAATATTTAATTGGACAGGGTATATATCTATGGGTTCCAGGCTCGATATTTGAGGCCTAGTAGCACCAAGCTATCCTGATTTCTTGTATGTATCAATTTTATTATTTTCGTAATTTTGTATGTTTGATCTGTAAATTAAATAATTATTTTTTTTATAATTATACAATATTTAATTGGACAGAGTATATATCTATGGGTTCCATGCTCGATATTTGAGGTTCAGTAGCACCAAGCTATCCTGATTTCCTATATGTGACAATTGTATTATTTTCGTAATTTTGTATGTTTGATCTGTAGATTAAATAATTATTTTTTATCATATTTAATTGGACATAATATATACTTATGGGTTCCATGTTCGATATTTGAGGCCCATTAGCACCAAGCTATCCTGAATTCTTATGTGTGTCAATTTTAATATTTTCATAATTTTGTATGCTTGTTTTGTAAATTAAATAATTTATCATATTTAATTAGACAGAGTATATACCTATGGGTTCCAGGCTGGATATTTGAGGCCCAGTAGCACCAAGTTATCTTGAATTCTTATGTGTATCAATTTTAATATTTTCATAATTTTGTATGTTTGTTTTGTAAATTAAATAATTAATTTTTGTAAATTGGACAGAGTTTGTGTTTGATCTATTAGTATAAGATATACTTAAACTACAGGGATTCTATGCTAAAAGACTCTACATTTTACTATGCTGAAAGACTCTACATTTTACTACGCTAAAAGGGCACTAGTCTTTAAGCAAATAAATAATCTAAACTAGATAAAAATAACAAATACATTTTAATCACAAAATATTGACGAAAACACATATAAAATAGTAAAAGAAATTAATAACATTTTTATTAACAAAATTTTTTTTCTCAATTTTTACATATTTTTTTTAGAACACTAATATTTTAGTTCGGATAAAAATAACATACTAGTTTAATTGCAAAAAAAAATACAAAACAACATGAAAACACATTCAAAACAACTAATATACATTATTATACGAGTTTCGACATAAACTAAATCGGAATACCTTGATTTATGTTTTTCGAAAAGTCGATAAATTAAAAATATGAGCCCGAAACGAGGAAACCACAACAATAGAAGGCTTGGCTAGGATGTGAGACCTACAATCTTATTTTTTTGTGTGACGGGTGAGGTCCACTATAATTTTTTATAAGGAAATTTGGGGGGGGGAGGGGGGAGCCGTAGCAGAATTTAAAAATGGGGGAAGGTCTCTGGTTCGAATGTGGGGAAGAAGGAGGGGGATCGTTATTTAAACAAGTATAGCGCAATATATAACTGCGCTATACATATATAGTGCGGTTATATACCGCGCTATACCGAACTGTCTTATCAGCCCGACATAGCGCGGTTTAAGTGGCGTTATACATATATAACACTCTTTTAAAGAGCGCTATACTTTAACGTCCAAAACTCCTTTAAAGTATAGAGCTCTTAAAAAAATCACTATATATAGAAAGATCACTCTTTTTTTTACATATTTCCGTCACACTTATCCAAAAGAACCACAAATGGGTTCTGGACTCAAGGAAATAATGTAATGCGGGAAGCGGATATATGAGTTTTAGAAAAGGGAAAAAAGGCCAAAATTGTACCCCTACTATTGAAAATTATTCACGTTAATACTCCTACTTTCCGTCCAAAATAATACATGTTGTTACTAAAGTATATAAATTTGTACCTAAACCTAACGGATTTCCTACGTGGCAACTGGGACCCCCAAAATAACGTGCCAACTAGGCAATTTTGACCCGTCTCTTTTAGAAACCCGCCCACCCTTATTATAACCCTCCCCGCCGTTAATTAGTCTCCCTCATAAGACCTTTCAGTCGATGAAAAATAGGGTTCAGGCACAAATTGCACAAATCTCTTTCTTCTTGTTTGCTCGACTCTATCCTCTCAGGGGAGATTCAATGTCGCAGAGCAGTATTTCCTCTCAGAGAAGGTGTCGATGTGGTATTATTGCCAACTATTTCACATCAACCACTCCCTCTAATCCCGGTAGGAAATTTTACAAATGTGCACGCCCTAACTTAAGGCGTCGATCTGGATTTGTCTAATCTTTCTACTATATCTAGCTGTTTTGATTTGAAAAAAATTAAACCTTTTAAATGTTTCTTTGGCAGAATAAGTCATGTGGTTATTTCGAATGGGAAGATGAAATATCCGCGGATGGTTCCTATCTTGAAATAAGAGAATTGAATTCGTCTTTGAATGCCGTTACGATTGAAAGAGACAAGTTGAGAGGAAAAGTAATTGACATGGCACCCATGAACAAATCTGAAGCTGCTAAAGTCAAAAAATTTGGAAGAAAGAGTTGTACAACTAATGATGGTGATAATTGATTCTTGGGCAATGTTTGTTGGATTCTTTGTTGTCTGGATAATGAAGTAAATTTCATTATGGTTCTTCCTTGTTTAGTTTATTATCATTGTGTAGTGAATTGACATGTATTGCTTAGTGAAGTAGGGAACTAGTTTCTTAAGAATTGGAGTATCTCCAATTAGAATGATACTCCAATTAGAGATGTAACTGTGATGTGCTTCTATTTTTTGGACTGAAATGGTAAATGAATGAAAACATATTACCTCAAAGTCTTCGACCAAATTTACAACCTCAATGAGAACATATGAAATGGTGAAATGAATATGAGGCTTCAAATTAGTAACAATTAATCAGCATGTGTTCAATCTATATTAACGATTAGTAGGTGTTAATCAACACCTGTTATAGCAATAGTTACATATTTACCATACCCATATGTGTTCAATCTAAATTAACAAGAATAATGTCATAGTACATTAGAAAAGGGAACAACAACTGTCATAACATTGACAACAAATTTACTAACATTGACAACAAAGGGAACATTAGAAAAGGGAACACCAGCTGTTCAAGATTTACTAACATTGATAGCAAATTAATAACACCAACTATCATAACATTTATAACACCAACTGTCATAACATTCATAACACCAACAGTGATAACATTCACATAATGCACTTCATAGAAGTCCATACATCAACCAAAAAAATAATGTACTGTCATAGTAGTAATTACATCAACCAGCAAAAATAATAACTGTACTGTCATAGCAGTAATTACAAGCCTTTTAAACTTAAAATTCACAAAAACTTTCACCACTTAAATGACTTTCCACCTTTAGTTCAAGTCACATTAGTTTTGTGACTTTCCATTACACTTTCTTGTCTTCAACTTGGCCATCTTTTCAAGCTGGTTTCATGTTATAGCTTTCTTACCATTCCAAGTGAGGTTCTTAGCTGAGTATGGTAGGTTTGAGGGCACACTCACACCAGATGAGTCACCAACAAAATTGATGGTCCTTGTTATAGCCGGTATGGTTCCTTGTGGTCTCATAAGCAATCTTGTCCTTTCTTCAGAGAAACTCCTTGGCCTAATATTTGGGACATAATCTGATTCAAAATCAGGAAACTCAAAATATGATGGGACACTGTTGTTGGGAGTTTTCCTTTGACTTTAGGCTTGCCATACATCTTAACAAATTCTGGTGGTTCCATTGCATGAGATGCTTCTACCTTCCAAAATTTTTCTCCTCTTACTGGTTGAAGCTTATGTGAATAGGCTAGGAGATAGGCCCCTTTGGTGTACCACCAGTGTATTTCAGTCAAGGGATTCATTTTGCTGTGTTGTATTGCTTTGATTGCATGAGGACAAGGGATTCCATTAAGGTCCCATGTCCTACATGTGCATATCTTGTTTACCATATTCACCATGTGTCTGTCACCATCTTCACTCACTTCATACCCTTCTTGACCATTGGAATGAACATGACACTTATTTGCAATCTTTAAGTATTGGCTATACAGTTGCATGGTTTGGGGACTGAAGTCATTACTCCATGACATTACATCAGATTCATGTTCATAACCTTTACACTAATATCCTCAAGCATCTTGATAATTGGCTTGAATCTTGCTTCCTTGATCAATGAATTGAAGAACTCGGTTAGGTTGTTGTCCACTGAGTAGTTCTTGCAAACAGTGTCAATGTATGCTCTACTCCAACTTTGAGGTGGGTACTTCATCAAATCTTCAACAACCTCCTTGTCATCTTCATCCACTTGTCCCATATTACTTAATTGGTTTTTAAAATCTTCTTCATATGTGCTCCGTGCAGCCCACCATAGGTACTTCTTATATTCCCCATGTCCCCATATTTTGCACCAATTTTCCTCTATGTGTCTTACACAATATCTGTGGTGTGCTTCAGGAAGAACCAAGTGGACTAAATCAATCAAACACTTAAAATGAAAAAACATAAAAGAGATGCATCAGTAAAAATAAATGCAACTGTAGAAGAGATGAATCAATTAAAGTGATAGGTTCATACCTTTTGCATATCTGAATATAAATGTGACCCCTTCTCCCATTTTGAGGTCCAATGAATGTTGTAGCAGTCTTAAGAACCAACTCCATGCCACTTTGGTCTCTTTATCAACAACAACCCAAGCTAGGGGATAAAAGTTGTTGATACCTAATTTTTCCTCAAATTATTTTTAAATTTGCATATATACCTTCAAAATCAAGTTCCATAACAATTGGTATTTTTTCATAATTTTCTCATATTTTTACAAATTTATTTCCAATTTATCCAGTATTTTTATCTCTAATAATTAATTGTAAATTGCATTACAAATGATTCCAAAAACATATCTTGACTTAATACATTATTTTTGGACTTGGTAATATCAAATTATTTCACAATTGGCCAGATTGGCACTCTTTGACTATAATTGCAACAACTTTGCAATTATAGCCTAATCATATGTTTTATGCTATTTTGGCCCAATAGTCATTTTATATTTTAAATACTAATTAATCATGATAATTTAATTTTATTAATCATCAATTTTATTTTTATAATTATCAACTATTTTTATAAATTTTTTATCTATTTTTATGGGGTATTTGACAAATAGCCATTTTCCATTTCAAATCTAACCTATTAAACCCGGACCCCTTACCCACTTAAACGGCCCAATAGCCCAGACCCAATTCCATACTCGACCGAACCCTAAACCAATCTGAGTCGTTGATCAAATTAGATCAACGACCCAGATTCTTATTTCCTTAATTAATTCAAACTACCCCCCGAACCCCTCTCATTATCACCGACTCACATATATCTACTCTCATCTCTCTCTCTCTAGTCTCTTCTAAAGACTTCTGTCTCTTCAGCTCCAATGGCTCTCTTCATCTTCTCCGGCCACCCCTCGCCGGAGACCCTGAAACCTCCATCACCCTGCTTCTCATGGATCTCTTATGCCAGTGTTGTCATCCCTAAGGCCCTCAAAGGAGAGAACCTGTCTACTTTCACCCATGGTGTTCCTGTTACTTCAAACCTCAAAAGCTTGATTCCGAGTAGGGTTTATGACCCTGAGGCTCGAGCTAGTGTTGTTCGAGGTCTTTCTCATCTTCTTTGAGGTTTTCTATAAAACCCTAATGTTTGAAACTTTCGATTATTTTAGATCTACCCTAGATCTGTGCTTGTTACAAGTTATTATGAGGTTTTACGTAAAGGTTTTCTATCTTTTTCCTAAAAGGTTCTTCACTTCCAACTAGGGTTTTCTAAAACTGTTCTTCGAAAACGATTTCTTCAAATTTTAAGTGTTGACCTATGTTTTTTCTCATATGCTTAAACGGTTTTGCTACGTATCACTTTTAATCACGATTTATTATGTTAAAACTTTAGTTTTAACCCTGTATTCTAATTTTGTGTTGTTTCTATTTGAGTTGTTCTTTTGATTTGTATATGTGTATGTTTCCCATGAGTAGTCCTTGATTCTTTCTGTGCTGTTTCTATGAGTTGTTCTTTAGATTTGTATGTGTGTCTATTTCCCATGAGTAGTCCTTGATTATTTCTGTGATTTTACCCTACCATACTTAATAGGGTTTTTGACTATTCATCTTTTGCCTATATCATGACTACCCTTTGTGATTTTGATTTTGTCTAATACTTGTTTACTGCATTCATGCTCATAATGTCATGTACTGGCCTAAAGCCCTAATTCTATGTGATTC
>ML336698.1:0-21831 GCA_005239505.1 Nicotiana paniculata | reverse complement strand
GGTAGAAGAATCAGGACAGAAACAACAGGTACACATTGTTGACACAACCAATGGGGGCTTATGCGCATCTTGCATTAGTCAACCAGTTGGTAATCACTGGAATACAGAAAGCCACCACCCCCCTTACCCAGAAAATATGAATTATGTGTCAAATTATGGAAGCCAGAGACAAGGGGGCAGAATTGGGGTCAGCAAGCTCAACCATATAGGCCACCTCACCAACAACAGAACAGTGGAAATATGGGTGTCAGGGGACCGCAAGGTAATGCAGCACCATTTCAGAGGCCACAGGGTTACAATTATCAGAATTAGCAACAATGTTACTACCCTCCTCATCAACAACAAGGGGGTNATCGACCTCCTGGGACATTACCTGCAAATACTCAGATTAATCTTATTGACCAGGTTCCAAGGCAGCTGATGGCAGTGACTCTTCGCAGTGGCAGAGAATTAAATGTGGATCTAGAAAGGGCTCATGAGCGTGATCAAAACCCTATTCCAAAAGCTCCAAAAATCACCCAAGAGATGAAAGAAAATGAGAAAAATGGTCTAAGTCCCGGATTAAATAAGCTGGGCACAGGCCTCTGATGTCGCATTTGTGACACCGGGTTCGCAAACGTGAAGGTCGTAAATGCGATAAATCTATCGCAAATGCGAACCCTGGGCTTCAGATGCTGAGGTCACAAATGCGACGAAAGTGTTGCAAATGCAGCTCAGGTGTCGCAAATACGAACACTGCCCAAGGTCGAGCTTCTTCGTAATTGTGAATCTCTTCTCGCAAATGCGAACAATTTCTTGCATTTGCGAGACCTGCAACACCAGCAATAAACACCAGAAAAACTGAAGTGTTTTTTAAAATCCTCCCGAACGTTCGAAACTCACCCGAGCCCTCGGGGCTCCACACCAATTACCCACACAAGTCTAATAACCTCATACAAACTCGCTCGAGTGATCAAAACATGGAAATAGCATCAACCACTACGAATCGGACGCCAAAACCCATGGATTGACTCATGAACTCAAAAACTTCTAGAAATACTTGTGCACGTATGATTCCTATCATATCAACTCGAAATAACACTAAATTTTGTGTTCAAGTCTTAAATGACAATACAGAACTATTCTCTGTCTCAAAATTTTATTCAGCTCGATATTACCAACACCTACTCTAAACAAAATTTAAAGAAATCCAAAAACCTTCAAAGAACCAACTCCCAGTATTAGGCGTCAAAATACTCCCGGGTCATCCAAAACCCGATAGCATATGTCCAAGTCCTAAATCATCATACGAACTTATTGGAACCGTCAAATCCTGATTCTGAGGTCGTTTACTCAAAACGTTGATCAAAGTCAAACTTAGCCTTCTAGGCCAACTTAAGGAACCAAGTGTTCCTATTTCAACTC
This sequence comes from Nicotiana paniculata, assembly GCA_005239505.1. Classification (NCBI taxonomy): domain Eukaryota; kingdom Viridiplantae; phylum Streptophyta; class Magnoliopsida; order Solanales; family Solanaceae; genus Nicotiana; species Nicotiana paniculata. The sequence continues at coordinate 20,427 of ML336698.1, read as the reverse complement.
GAATCCTTCCAAATCTCAAACTAACCATCCACACAAGTCATCAAAACAGTAAAAGCACATACGGAAGTCTTATTTAGGGGAACATGGTTCTAGAAAATAAAACGACTGATCGGGTCGTTACAGGTTCATAGGGTATCCCTTCCTTTAAAGAATATCGAGTCATACACTAAAGAGGTTAGAACTATATACTGCACACAAATGAGAAAACGTGAATACAACAAGTAAAATTGGTTCCTGAATTAGTATCATAAACTATTTTGAACATTATTGATTGCGAATCCCAATCAACGACGCCAAAATTTGATGAGCGCAAAACACAACACAATTATTGCTCGCTAGTCAAAGATAGTATAGTTAAATTATTGTCTTCACATGGATTGGATTTAAAAAGTGTTTAAATAATCTTTAGCTAATTAATATCCAGGAATGGTGGAATGGAGAGGTTCAATGTAAAGTGAAAGCTAAGAAAGTTTCTTATTTGCAGCTAGTGGAGAGTACAAACGAGAAGGAAAAAAGGACTTATCGGGAGTGTTATAGAAAGGCAAAGAAAGAGGTGAAGTTAGAAGTTACGACGGCTAAGAACGCGGCGTTTACTCATTTGTACGAGGAGCTCGGGGGTAAAGGCGGAGACAAGAAGTTGTACAGGTAGGCCAAGGTGAGAGAGAGGAAATCCCGTGGGTTAGACCAAGTCAAGTGCATCAAGGACGAGGATGGAAAAGTGTTGATAGTCGAGGAACTTATTAGGAGAAGATAGAAGACATACTTCCATAAACTGTTGAACGAGGAGGGGGGATAGACGCATTGTTCTGGGTGAGTTGGAGCACTCCGAGAGTTGGCGGGATTTTGGGTACTATAGGCGGATTACTGTAGAGGAGGTGGAAGGGGCGATGCGTAAGATGGTATGGGCAGAGCGACAGGGCCAGACGAAATCTCGGTGGAATTCTGGAAGAGCGTGGGGTGAGCAGGTTTGGAGTGGCTCACTGGGCTGTTTAATGTTATTTTTAAGACGAAGAAGATGCTTGAAGAATGGAGGTGGATTACGATGGTCCTGCTTTACAAAAACAAGGGTGATATCCAAAATTGCAATAATTATAGGGGTATCAAGATATTGAGTCGCACTATGAAGGTTTGGGAGAGGCTGGTGGAGGCCAGGGTGAGGAGGTGCGTGTCTATTTCCGAGAATCAGTTTGGATTCATACCGGGGCGTTCGACTACGGAAGTGATTCATCTGGTAAGGAAGTTAGTGGAGCAGTACAGGGAGAGGAGGAAGGATTTTCATATGGTGTTTATTGACCTTGAGAAATCACTATAAAGTCTTGAGGGAGGTCCTGTGGAGGTATTTGGAGGTTAGCAGGGTGATTAAAGATATATATGATGATGCTAAGACTCGGGTGAGGACTGTGGGTGGTGAATCAGAGCATTTTCCTGTTGTGATGGGGTTGCACCAGGGATCGGCTCTTAGCCCATTTTTGTTTGCCTTGGCGATGGATGTACAGCCGCGACACATCCAAGGGGAGGTGCCTTTGTGCATGATATTTGCCGATGATATAGTGTTGATTGATGAGACGCGAAGCGGAGTTAACACGAGGCTGGAGGTTTGGAGACAGACCTTGGAGTCTAAAGGTTTCAAACTCAGTAGAACTAAGACAGAATACTTGGAGTGAAAATTCAGTGATGGGACCCATGATGCAGACGTAGAGGTTAAGCTTGATGCTCAAGACATCCCCACGGGAGCGAGTTTTAGGTATCTCGTGTTTATTATCCAGGGTAACAGGGAGTTTGACGAAGATGTCGTACATTGTATTGGAGCGGGATGGATGAAGTGGAGGCTCGCTTACGGTATTTTATGTGATAAGAATGAGCCGCCAAGACTTAAGGGTAAGTTTTATAGAGTGGTGGTTCGACCGAATATGTTGTATGGGGCTGAGTGTTGGCCAGTCAAGAACTCCCACGTGCAGAAGATGAAAAAAGCAGAGATGAGGATGTTGAGATGGATGTATGGGTGTACCAGGAGAGATAGGATTAAGAATGAAGCTATCCGGGACAGAGTGGGAGTAGCCTCCGTGGAGGACAAGATGCGGGAGTCAAGGCTGAGATGATTCGAACATATTAAGAGAAGAAGCATTAATGTTCCTGTCAGGAGGTGTGAGAGGTTGGCCATGGAGAGTTTTAGAAGAGGTCAAGGTAGGCCTAAAAAGTACTAGGGAGAGGTAGTTAGACAGTTAATGTGGCTGCTTCAGCTCACTGAGAACATGGCCCTTGATAGGAGGGTGTGGAGGTCGAGGATTAAGGTAGAAGGTTAGTGGGTAGTTTTTAGTTGTTCACCGATAGTCTTAGTAGCGTGCATGTCCCTTCATATTCTTAGATTTTTATTATGTTATGTGATTTTGTTCGACTCAGGTATTGTATTCCCTGTTGATTTGGTACTACTTATCCTTTATCTCTCCCTTTTTCTTTTCTCTTCCTTCTTTCTTCCTTCCTTGCTTTCCTCTTCTTCTTCTTATCCTTTCTGATCCGAGGGTCTATTGGAAACAGACTCTCTACCTGCATTAGGTAGGGGTAAGGTCTGCGTACAGACTACCCTCCCCAAACCCCACCTGTTGGGATCATATTGGGTTTGTTATTGTAATTAATATCCAGAAAAATTAACACTTGATTGAATGATTTGCAACTATGATTAACTACTAAAAATTAAGCACTTATCAATTGATCACGAAAGACAGCAGTTAAGCAACAAAGAAATATCAATGAGAGAAATAAGGGTAATTGACTAGACATGTGCAACATAATTGACTCGGGATCCACTTCTCGAAGTAATTCACTCTATAATACTGTTGATTTTCACGAATTCACCAGACAATTAGATTATACTTGAAACTAGGTTCCTCTTTTGATTAAACGTTCATTTCCATAAATAATTCAATTGAACCACGATGAACATTATCAACGAATAAAATGATGGTTTTAGTCTAAAGAGTAACTTCTCACAAATATTTTACTATTTTCTAATTCGATTGATAATTCAAAAGGCTCTTTTGATTACCTAGTTGAATCACTAATGTAAACTAAAGCATAAGATGTAAAAAAATACAATAAAAGCTCCTCTTTCGATTAAGCAAAATAATAAACAACTTCACAATACGATTTAAAGCTTCATCAATTAATTCAAGCAATAGTCAAGAATCGAATCCCTAATCAAATTATAAATACACCATATATGTAAGTCTAGCTAGGTGAGTAATATGCTCCATGATTTCCTCTGTTAATTCTTACATTACAAGAATTTAAAGATCATAACCACAGTCTGTATTAGACACATTTTACCAAATTTCAACACAAATTTACTTAATTATAGTAAATGAGCCAACTTAATTACACATGGACAAAAATTTACCTAATATAAGTGAGTTTGGACACCAAATATAGCTCAAAGTAACTAAATATTACTTGGAGGACACATGGTAAGAATTAGAGAATTATATCTTTTAAAATAAAAAGGAAATAAGGACGCACTCTCCAATTTCTGTAGTAAACTCGAAAGCTTGATTGCAAAATTTTTAATGGGGATAAAAAGCTGTATCAAGAAGGGGAAAAAAAAAAAGCAGTTGTTTAACAAAGGATCCGAATGGCAATAGGGAGTTTTGGGTGTAGCTGTAGCCACCTTCACCACCCTTCATTGGGATTGCGGCTAATAAAGTACTTCCTCCGGTATATAATAAATGGTCAATTTATTTTTTTATTTTGATTCAAAATAAGTGTTCGTTTATATAATCAAGAAAGAATTCAATTTGTTTTTACAAAATTTCTCTTATGTAATTTGTTTCCTTTTCTTGACCTTCTCTTTTTGTCTCTCTTAGTTCTTGCTTTTAACAGTCTTAATTTCCCAAAAGCTTGCAAATATAGATTAAGGAATTGCTGGGGATATATAACTTTGCACGCAAAGTCTTACGTGCAAAGATAAACAATTTTGACGTAACCTTAGATTTTTTTCTTGATATGTTTAATAACTGCTTGCTTATTATTAATATTCTATCGGTTAAGCTACGTGATAAGTGAAACCTAATTGTATTAAAGCAGTGATAATGTATTATATATGAGAAAGATAAAGTAAATTACTATTAATTACATTTACAGGCAATATGCGTCGAAATATTTTGAAATGGAATGAGCATAATGTAATATAAGGTTTTCAACAGTTTTGATTCGACCACTAACCTATATAGCTTATTATGTTTAGAGGAAATTGTATGACAAAGTTAAATAAATTAATGTTTCGAACATGTTTCGCTTTTTTTCCGTTAATGATTGCTTTTTATTGTATATTTTGGTTTATTTGTGTTAGTGGTCTACATTTTAGTTTATTTATTTAATATTTGGAGGTCGGGGATTTGCTCTGTTTGGAGATTTGGATTGTATTTGATTGATGTTTGATTAATATAGTTTGATGGATATTGATGAACAAATCTTGTGGGAAATTTAATATTTTAGAGGATCTTCTGATGTGAAGGTTATAATATGCAAGAAAGGAAGAAGTATAATATTTGTGAACTTGCCTACGGAGTCAAATATTGGAGCATTTAAGAGTACTAAGTGGGACTCATCCCAGCAAAATAAGAGAAAATAGTAAAAACGAACAGCTAGCAACCACAACATATGTGATGCTCACGATTGCTAGGTGTAAAATATTGAATTTGAAAGGATGAGAGCAAGAATGGCGATTTACAAGTCTCATTTACTGTCTCTCTGAAAAGTTGAGATAGGTCTTAATAAATTATACTATTTGATGTTTTGTACGTCAATGTGATACAAGAGGGATGATTTGTGTGATGTTCAATTTTTCACTTAAACTGATTATAGAAGGACCTGGTTCTTCTATGTGTTCCAACTACTACTGTTGCGGAATAATAAATACATAAAGTAAAGAACACAAGTATTTTACGTGAAAAACACCTGGCTCAAAAAGTGAAAAAATCATGACCTACTTTCCCGTAGGATTTTCCCAAACTCTCCACTAAAATTACTGAGCCAAAAATTGCATTTACAAAAACTCTTTTGTAAACCTAGGATTAACTCTAATCCCGTTGTAGCACACAACCTCTAACTGTTGCGACAACTTCAAGTTAACTCTAACTTGAAAACTCTGAGTACCTATTACAATTGCCTCTAGATAAAGCTCAAAAGTACAATATGAAAACACTTGCTACAATTGAACTAGAATAAAAGACAGACACTTGGAGCTGGTTCTTCTATCTGGTTCATGTAGCTTCAGGTTTGTACACTTGAATCACACACGAACTGCTTGTAAAATCGTCTTGCTATTTTGCTTACGTTTAACTTCTTCGTTTGTGCAACACCTATAAAAGAGAACAACACTTATATTTATAGAGTTAGTAAATAAAGATTAACTAGAATTCTGATGCTACTCTTCCTTGGTGGAAGAGTTCTAGTTGATTTCGACTTCTAACTCCTTCCCTATCTTGGATAGTGTTCTCTTTCATTAAGGAACCTTTCTCCTTATCAATTATGCAACCTTTTCAATCAGGAGATATCAAATACACTAATTTGAGCTTATCTCCTTCACATGCTCGAATCTGCCCGTTTCTATGCACACAAGGGATGTACCTGGAGGGATGGACCTGGTTCATGCCTGAGTTCCTTTGTTGCAATTTTGCAAGCAGTTCATGTTTACCTTTTGCATTTATGAAACACCTATAAAAGAGAACAACACTGATATTTATAGCGGTAGTAAATAAAGATTAACTAAAATTCTAATGCTACTCTTCCTTGGTGGAAGAGTTCTAGTTGATTTCAACTTCTAACTCCTTCCCTATCTTGGATAGTGTTCTCTTTGATTAAGGATTCTTTCTCCTTATCAATTATGCAACATTTTCGATATGTAGATATCAAATACACCAATTTAAGCTTATCTCTTTCACGTGCATCTCACATGCTCGAATCTGCCTGTTTCTATGCACACAAGGGATGGACCTGGTTCATGCCTGAGTTCCTTTGTCAGCCTTCAAAACTAACCTTTACTTGGGCCAACAAATTCCCCTTTTTTGATGATGACAAACTCTGTGCTTTTCATAAGCTTAGGCGCTGTTTCAACTAGCTCAACACCAACACAATGTTAGAAATATTTTTCCTTTTTATCACTTATCATAAAGGACTAGGTACATTAGCTTATAAACATCACTTGTTCAAATCTAAACAACACTTGTTTAAAGCACAATCTAATTATTTTTCCCCTTTTGGCATCATCAAAAAGTTGTATAGAAATGTGAGATAACCATATTTTAAAGCTTACTCATGGCCACTAGGGCTACTTCAAATGCAATCATGGATTAATCATCATAGATCAAACTAAGAATTTTAACCATCAAAGAAATATAAACAAATAATTAGAGCAAAAGACAGTGAATTTCATTGATGATTGATAAGATTCTACCACAAAGCATAAGAAGAAATAAAAATACTGGAAACATGAGCAAAAACAACAAAAAAAATCCCAAACTAGGTCAATGGTTGATCTACACTTGGCTAGGAGACTTAAGGCTGAGAAGAACTAGGTGCTTGGTTTTTTTTTGGCTTGGAGGAGTTTCAGCATATCCTGAATAATGCCAGCATTATTCTCCTTTTCTCTTGCCAACTCAGTTTTAAGAGCATCTCTCTTAGTCTCTACCTCAGTCAACCACTTCTTCAGCCTCCCAATCTCAGCATCCTTAGCCCCACTTTCTTGCATCAAGGCTCTGACCTTGTTATTCACTGGTACCTTCTTGGATGAACCAGTTTCTTTAGGAGTAGCATTGGCTTCATAATCGCAAGCAAGCAGAGTATTAACCCCAAAATGATCCTTGCTTGTACTAATCTCCCACTTCTTCATAGGTACCTTGAAATGTGCAAGTACAATTGTTAGAATGAAGTCATAGGGAATGACATGAGTTTTGGTTCCATTGATAACCCTATCAGTAGGTCCACTAGGGTTTCTTGTTCAGATGGAACAGGTTCATCTATATTTTTCCCAAGTTGAACCAACCCCTCAGGAGCTTCGCCCGATCCACTTCCCCTTGTTTTGCTCACACTATCTTCTATTTCAGTAAATGCCTCTCCTCAAACAACCATTGCCCCAGTTTCTTTTGTTAAACCAACAGGAATGAGTGTAGTACCATCCACTCTTGTACCCTTTCCCCTCACAGTACTCTTAGCACCCTTGCTCTCTTTTTCTTTTTCCTTTTTATTTTTACCACCAACTTCTCCAAATTCTATAGTCTAAACACCTACTATAGATCCTACCAATACAAATATATTCTCCAAATTTGCAGAAACTTCAGAAATTTTCTCAGGAGTAACTTTAGAATTAGAAGATACTTGTTCAATTTCGGAATACCTACTTTCTCCCCCCTTAGTAGTAGACTTAAATGAAGCATCAAATTATGGGATTCTTCTTCCCTACCTGCTTTCAATTGATTGTTTATTTTCTAAATCTGCTCTCCTTCAGCGACAATCTTATGAGATTGGTGTGGTTGAAGGAGTGGTAGAAGGTGTGGAAGTGGTTTCTTGTGGTGGTGATGAAGGATTTTCAGAGGTGTTCGACATACCTGGGCTAGGTTATGGAAGAAAAGAGAATTAGATTGTGTTTGGAGGATGAAAAAAGAATGAGAGTTTTTTACGACTTGAGAGAGATGAAGTAAGGAATACACTAAAGGTGATCAATATACAGAGGAATAATTGATGGGGTAACTACAACTTTTCAGACTCTTAGAAATCTAATCAAACTGATATTCAGTTTTGAAGAGACGTTGGAGTGTATCCCTAGAATCTAGGTACTTCAATTCGGTTGAGACTCTTTTGAACAGAACTGGTTCACTTGTAACGGATAAGTCCATAAGAAGTTTGGAATTAGGTAGGATTCTACTCATGATCTAAATATAATTATCTCAAATTATGAAGAGTTTAGAAAACATACCTATTTATCTTGATGAACCATGTTCTTCACTGAAAATTCTCTTGTATAAGTCTAAATTTGCCAAAACAGAGAAAATATCATTAGAGATTAATGAGTCATTTTAGCACATGGAACAGGAGTATACTATTGAAAGTATGAGATTGAGCAAGATTTAATCTAATTATATACAAAATTTACAGACTTTCTAACCAATAATTTTTTTCTCAAATAATTTCTTTTTTCTTTTTTTTTTCGCTTAACTTTGAACTGGTCCTTTTAGGTGATATTAATCATACCTAATTCCAACTTGTTCCTCTCAAAGTGATCTCTACTTAAGACTTTTATTTTTGAAGACCCATTTTGTGCCAATTACTGAGTGTCCTTGGGTCTTGGTACTAGATGCCAAACTCGACTCCTTTCGAATTGGTTGAGTTCATCTTGCACTGCATTTACCCAGTCTGCATCCTGCAAAGGCTCAACAACATTTCTAGGTTGAATAAGAGATAATAAAGCATCAAAAGCACAAAGATTCTTTAATAAAGATCTAGTTTTGATTACAGAGGTTGGGTCAATGATTATACTCCCAGTGGGATGAGAACTTTGATACTTGTAAGATTTCACAACCAACTGTTTCCCCTTGATATTCTTTCAATGCTTTGTTGTTATGGAACATGTTTATAGACAAGTTCCATCGAGGTTTGAGATTCAGTTCCTCCTTGTTCAGTTCCCCCTGTCAGGTTTCCTTGAGTAGAAGAACCTGTTCCATCACTTGTACCTTCTTCTGGTGCAGCTTCAGTCTGGGCTATGATTTCATAAAAATTTCTTACCAGCCCAATTGCTTCATCTTCATGTTCCTGTCTCTCAGAAAGAATGTTAGTGTCATCAAAAACTACATGTGCACTTTCTTCTACACACATAGTTCTTTTGTTATAGATGTTATAAGCTTTACTATGTGAAGAATATCCCAAGAATACTCTCTCATCACTTCTGGGATCATACTTACCTAGGGAGTCTTTGCCATTATTGTGCACAAATCACTTGCATCCAAATGCCCTAAGATAAATATATTTGGCTCTCTCCCTTTAAGTAACTCATAGGGAGTTTTCTCAATAAGAGGTCTAGTCATGCCCCTATTTATGACGTAACATGCAGTGTTCACAGCTTCTGCCCAGAAACTATGAGGCAGTTTACTAGAAAGAAGTATAGTCCTAGCCATTTCTTCCAATGTCCTATTCTTTCTTTCAACTACACCATTTCGTTGTGGAGTCCTAGGTGCAGAAAAGTTGTGATCTATGCCATGCACATCACAAAATTCAGCAAATTCAGTTTCAAATTCAGTATCATGATCAGACCTAATTGATGCAAGTTGATTACCTAGTTGTTTTTGAGTTCTTCTAACAAAGGAAGTGAACATGTCGAATGCTTCATTTTTAGATGTCAGAAACAGTGTCCAAGTAAACGTAGAGTAATCATCAACAAGCACCATAACATATCTCTTACCACCTCTACTCAGAGTTCTCATTGTTCCACAAAGATCCATATGGACCATTTCTATCGTTTTGGTGGTACTTACCATTTTCTTGCTTTTGAAAGAGGATCTTACCTGTTTCCCCCTTGCATAAGACTCACAAAATTTGTCTTCCCTGAACTTAATATTGGACGGTCCTATCACCGAGTCCTTGGAGATTAGTTTGTTGAGTTGACTTAGACTGGCATGTCCAAGTCTTTTGTGCCAAAGGAGGGGATCATTATCCAACACACTTAAGCAAGTAAGTTCATTTTTTGTAAGTGTGGACAGATCTACAATGTAAATGTTGTTTACTCTTTTTCCCTGCAAAACAATCTTGTCAGTGGTAAGATTTATCATAAAAGATTTGGTAGTGGTGAATGCTACCAAGTTACCTCTATCACACAATTGTGATACACTGATTAGGTTGTATTTTAGGCCATCTATCAAGTAGACATTATCAATAGAGTGAGGATCAATCTTACCTACCTTTCCAACCCCAATGATCTCACCTTTCTTCCCATTTCCAGAGGAGACATTACCTTCTTTGAGGTCCTCAAGTGAAAGGAACTAGTTCTTGCTACCTGTCATATGCTTTGAGCAGCCACTATTCGTGTATCATATTTTGCTGCTCCTCTTCACTTGGACCTGCAAAAGGAACTCAGGGGTTAGTCTTAGGAACCCAAACTAGTTTGGGTCCCTTTCTATAGGCAAAAGTGTGAATCAAATTCTTTTTGGCCCATCCTGGTAGCCTTCTTTTCCCTTGAATAAATATTTTATTCTTTTGACCAGCCTTTTCTTTTGCATTACATTCACTTTTGTTGTGACCAGTCTTACCAAAGTGTGTGCAGATTCTGTTCTCAGGAAGTGTGAGGTACTTGCTTTTGGGATCCCACTTAGGTGCAGGGGTTCCCTAGCCAAGTCCTCTTTTATTGCTACTATGGTGTTCATGTAGCCATGAAAGTGCATTGGAGGACCTATTCCATTTACAGGTTCTGTCTAGCTCGTGCTTAACCTTTCTTAGATCCTCCTTATGGACTCTTATATGCTCATATCTTTTGTACAAATCGTCTTTCATTTTTCCTAGATTTTCTTCTAATGTGAGTTGTGTGTGATCATCTTTCTTTTTACCTGTTCCTAATTTCAGTTTTAGATTTTCAGATCTTAGCTCTAGGACAGTGGTGTCAAGTTAATGAACCTAGTTCTTTAACTCAGCATTTTTACTATCACTTTCACTATCCCTAAGTACCAGATTTTTGCACTTAGCTTTCAAAATCACACACTCCTTAGACAGTTGTTACTTTTCATTGTTTAGATCCTCAAATTCATCAATGAAATCTAGGAGTAACTCAGATAGCTTTTCTTTAGACAAAAATTTAATCTTGTCTTTGAGATGAATTATACTTACCTCAGATCCTCATCGGATTCTCCAATTGCCATAAGTGCTTGTTCATCTCCATCTTCATCCTCTGAGTCCTCATTTGAGCTTTCTCCCCAGGCAGCAACCATAGCCTTTGTTGATCCCTTGTTCTTCTTGGGTTGAACATGTTCCTTCTTCATGTTCCTTCATTCAACTCTTTCCTTCTTCCATTAAATTTCCCATTGAGGGCAGTTTTTGATGTGGTGATCAGTCTTCCCACACTTTTAACACCCTTCATTGGTTTGTTTTTTAGGAACCCTTAGTTTATTGTAGCTTCCACTTCTTGAAGGAACCTTTCCTCTCATTAGGTACTTCTTGAAGTCCTTTGTGATCATGGTCATTTCATCCTCCTCTAGATCAGCACATTCAGCGATTGTGAGTGCCAGGATCCTTTCCTTCTTAGGTGAATCCATCTTCATCGTTTTCCTTCTAAGTTCATAGGCCGTGAGATTTCCAATTAGATCATCCAACTTAAGAGTTAAAATGTTCTTTGATTCTTGAATAGCAGTGATTTTGCTTTCCCAAGAGACTGGCAGAACCCTTTCCAAAATCTTCTCAACTTTGTCTTCTTTAAGAATAACCCTTCCAAGAGAATTAAGTTCCTTTGTCAGTGTGGTGAACCTTGTATACATCTCCTGGATGGTTTCCCCTTCCTTCATGGTGAAATTCTCATATTGAGAATACAGTAGTATTCCTTTGGACCTCTTCACTTGAGGTGTTCCTTCATGAGCCACTTTCAAAGTGTCCCAGATTTTCTTAGCAGTGGTACAACTTTGAATTCTATAGTACTCGTCTGGACCAAGTCCACACACAAGACATTTCTTGGCCTTAGCATTCTTTTCTCTTTTCCTCAAGTCCTCAACATTACAGTCAGCTCTTGTTTTTGGCACATATACTCCTTCAGCATTCTTCTTCATGATAGCCAGGGGAGCATCAGTGACAATGTCCCATAGCTCATAGTCTTCTCCGATGATGTGATCTCTCATCCTGTTTTTCCACCAAGAGTAGTATTGGCCATTAAAGAGTGGATGCCTATCAGTGGATTGACCTTCCCAGTTTCCAGATGGTGCATTCATCTTAATATGTTCCTAAGGTGTTAGCCTCTTCAAGGATAACATGCTCTTATACCAATTGATGTTTTGTACGTCAATACCACACAAGAGGGGGGTGATTTGTGTGGTGACAAATTTTTCGCTTGAAATGATTATAGAAGGACATGGTTCTTCTATGTGTTCCAACAACTACTATTGCGGAATAATAAATACAGAAAGTAAAGAACACAAGTATTTTACATGAAAAACACCTGGCTCAAAAGGTGAAAAACCACAACCTACTTTCTAGTAGGATTTTCCCAAACTCTCCACTAAAATCACTAAGCCAAAAACTGCATTTACAAAAACTCTTTTGTAAACTTAGGATTAACTCTAATCTCGTTGTAGCACACAGCCTCTAACTGTTGCGACAACTTCAATTTAACTCTAACTTGAAAACTCTGAGTACCTATTGCAATTGCCTCTAAATAAAGCTGAAAGGTACAATATGAAAACACCTACTACAACTGAACTAGAATAAAAGACAGACACTTAGAGCTAGTTCTTCTATCTGGTTCATGTAACTTCAGGTTTTTACACTTGAATCACACAGGAACTGCTTCCAAAATTTCCTTGCTATTTTGCTCTCAATTCACGTTTAACTTATGCGTTTGTGAAACACCTATAAAAGAGAACAACACTTACATTTATAGAGTTAGTAAATAAAGATTAACTAGAATTCTGATACTACTCTTCCTTGGTGGAAGAGTTCTAGTTGATTTCAACTTCTAACTCATTCCTTATATGATAGTGTTCTCTTTGATTAAGGAGTCTTTTTCCTTATCAATTATATAACCTTTTCGATCAGGAGATATCAAATACACCAATTTAAGCTTATCTCCTTCACGTGCATCCCACATGCTCGAATCTGCCCGTTTCTATGCACACAAGAGATGGACCTAGAGGGATGAACCTGGTTCATGCCTGAGTTCCTCTATCAGTCTTCAAAATTAACCTTTACTTGGGCCAACACTATTACATAGTAATGGAATGCATGTTACGTACAGTGAAAACATAGATAAATATGTACTGATCTTTGTAGCTAGGGGCGGATCCACCATGATATTATATTGGCTCATCTGAACCCAGTATTTTCAACGCGGTGCATAAATATATGTATAAGAGTCATTATAATTACAACAAAGAGTAGATATGAACTCAAAACTTTAAAAATATAATGAGTTTAATGCTAAAGCAATAAAGATTGAACTCATTGAGTTAAATCCTGAATCCACCTGTATATGTAGTATTATGCATTAGTAACTAAAAGTGATGGTATATCGGACCGTGCATAATAACTGTTACGTGGCACCTTCTTGAGATTCCTTGAAAGGGCCACATAAGGGTAAGAAACTGATGTTAGTGCAGTTACTATCCACCAACTGAGGTCCCCTCTGTACACTCGACGATATTTCCAGTGCCGTACGGGAAAATCAATGTCACGAGCAATTGAAAGAACATAAATGAGAACTGAGAATGAAAGAAAGTTTGATTGCATTAATGAAAGTTATTACAGAAACAACAGTGTGTCGATTGGAAGAGACACCAATACGGAGAATTGTTTGCTTTCTAGAAAGTTTGATTTCTTGATCCCCCTTATTAGTGCTTAAAAAATATAAATTGAAGTTACAATATTTGACCTAACTAAGCTAGAGAAACATAATGGAAGTACATGAAATAAAACTACTCTATATTTATAATGAAAAGAACTTAGTTTTCTACAAGGTAGGAACAAGTCCGTTATCAGCAACCTTGTCTTTGGCATCACGGTCTGCGCATGGGACGTTGATGGCATCTGCTTGTGGCTGGGCATTGGTGAGGGCTACCGGTGGGGCGAAAGAGGCACATGCGCGTTTTTCACTTAGCGCAGCCAAGACCACGGGGCCGTCCATGGCTCTAGGCATTGGGAGGATTGCTAGGACGCCTTGGTGTGCGTCCAAGGGGTCATGGGTCATGGCTAGAAAGCCGCCCATGACAATCTCCCACACCTGAGTTGGCGACGTCCTCAGAACCTTACTTGCAAGATAATCATTAATTAGGATCTTTTAGTCTTTGAGGTTTGTTCCCCTCTCCCAGGTATTCTCCTCTGCATCAGAGCAGTGCCATTTCACCAAGAATTCTTGGTGATATTTCCTTGAGGCGTGAATCACTCGATCATCAAGAATAGCTTCAGCACGACTTTTCCCGGTTGAATTGGGGCCTCGAATACTAGGTATTGTGAGTTGGATCCGTGAAGGATCCTCCAAGTCTTCCCTAAAAGGTTTCAGAAGATTAACATGGAAGACGGGAAGGATTTTTCACCAAGCTAGGGTATCCACCCGGTATGCAACTTTCCCAATGCTCTTTCAAATGGACAACGGTCCAATGTATTTTTGCGATAGGCGAGGGTTATGGGACCCTGCAAATAAGTACCTCTTTGGGATTTTGACCATCACTTTGTCTCCTACTTGGTATTCAACAATGCGACAATTTGATCAACATGCCTCTTCATCTGCTTTTGGGCTTTAATAAGATAGCTATGCACTATCTCCAAATTTCACTTCCATTCTTTTGAGAAGCTAGCAGATCGAGGAGATTTGACATGTTTGGTGCATTCACAGTGTGTGGGAGTAGCGGTTGATGTCCGATAACAATTTCAAAAGCGCTTTTGTTTGTACTAGAGCTCTTTTGTGAATTGGAACACAATTGAGCAACATACAGAAGCTTCACCCAGTTCTTCCGCGATGCGGTTACAAAGTGGCGGAGATATTCCTCCAGCATTCCATTGAACCTCTCCATCTGGCCATCAAATTGTGAATAAAAACTTGAGCTATGACTCAATTTTGACCCAAGGCACTTAAAGAGTTGGGTCCAAACATTGCTAGTGAAGCATGAGTCGCGATCACTAACGATGTCTTTGGGCAGGCCCCAATATTTGACGACATGAGAGAAGAAGAGTCGAGCTATATGGTCTAGTAATATATATTGTGGGTCTACTATAAAGGTAGCATACTTGGAAAATCAATCCATCACAACCAAGATAATTGTGAAGTCTCCGAACTTGGGAAATCCGATGATGAAATCCAGGTAAACGCTTTCCTAAGGTATTTTTGGGACAGCTAGTGGTTCCAAGAGTGTCACGACCCATTTTCTGAACAAGTCGTGACCGACACCCTATCACTAAACTTGGTCGAGCGAACCATCTATGCTTATCAAATGTATTACAACTTCAAACTTTATATAACAAGTCAATACTTTAACCAAATGCTTTCAATTAATTTAAATATCTAAAATAAACCAACTCTAAAACTTTATCGTAGTAACCATTGAAATACTGCTATGTTATTATCAAAAATATCTGAATCTTAACACACTTACTGTGTCTATGAAGCCTCTACTGATAAACTAACGCACTGACGCACTGCTCAGGACATGAGATTTCCTGGCCAGTTCTCCAAGTAAACAAAGAAATAACTAAATAATGAGGACTGATGTCGCCCAAATTCACACCACTGATTGGGATTGTGAAGCGGTCGATGCAATTATTATTACCCAACATGAGTCAAGGTCGATTCCTCAGAGAGCTTATATTGGATTAGATATATATATATATAGACTAAGTGTATAACGTGCCCAAAATGCACTTCTACATACTTGGTTGTTTCTTTCTATTTCTAATTTATACTATTTTTTGTAAGTGTAAAGCTAAGGAACAATATTTTTGGTGTTGTTGTTTTTCAAGTTTATAAAAGATCTAGGGCCGTGACTTTCACCTAGGTGGTTACCTAACAGATTGTGGGCTTTAGGGAAGGTTTGGTTGGTCGGGGTATAATATACAATCACACACGATTACCCACTTTATACCTCTCGGTAGTTAGAGTGGTTTTGTCCAATTTAGCTTTCTCAAGTCCAAATGGGTAATTCACAACACAAGTGATAGATGCTCAAGTCGGCTCTTACTATCTCTAGATTCTACCCTTTAATTGGGGCTATAAATTTCTTCAGTTCGCCCCAATTTCTTGTTAGCCTAGTTTTTCTAGACTTAGCCTCTCTTTCTAAAGTAAAGAATAGGGAAATTTGGCTTGAATTAATGTTTGCAACCATTAATTCTAAAATTGAAGCAAGAAATAGGTTAAATATCACACACCCAATCACAAACAAGCCCTAAATTAAACACCCATTAGGCACCCACACTAGGGTTGAGTCACAACCCTAGCTAAGAAATTAGCGACTCATAGATAAAATTGAAGAAACTAAAGAAGAAACTAAGATTAAACTCATAATAGATGATAAAGGGAAGAAATCCAATGTTAAATGATAAACTAATACAAAGTTTTCCAAAACAGTAAAGGAAAAACAGCTATCTACTTCTGGAGTTCAAACTTAACCTAAATTTGACAAAAAGAACAATTTATACCCAACTGAAATTATCGAACAAAATTGCCCCTGCGGAGGTTCTGCGGCCGCACAATTCTGTGTGTGGTCTGCACTTGGAAGCTGGCTCGACAAGATGGACTTCTGCGGCCGCAAAATTCTGAGTTGCGACCGTACTTCTTCAGATTCTACGGATCGCACATTTCTGAGTGCGGCCACACTCTTGAATTTGAGCTTGACAGGAGAGACTTTTGCGGATTGCACATTTCTGAGTGCAGCCGCACAATAATAGTGCGGTTCGCACTTCTTCATGGACTCAGACTCCCATCTATCTGAACCTTATCTTCTGCGGCCGCACAATAATTGAGTGGTCCGTACTTTGCAAAGGAAATCTGCTAGGGGTTCTTCATAGTATGCGGCCGCACTCAATATTGTGCGGTCGACACTTTGCTCTTTTTGCTTTGTTTTAGTCCTTTGTCCAAAAATGCTCCTTCTTGAGTTGATTTTCATTTCTTTGACTCTATTCTAATACTCCTGCAAGAAAACACATTTTATCAGTTTCAGGAATATCTTTAAGCATTTTTCAGCTAAAATGAAAGTAAAAAAGTACAAATAAGTAGTCAAAATTCCTACTTATCAACGACTCAAAGGAATACTCCAGGAGCAAAAGCGAAGCTCACCAATAGCACAGGAAGTGAGGGAAGTCCTAACATGTATCCTGCTCGCCTGCAAAACTGGTTCCTACATTGTACCGCAAACCAACGTAGGTTCCCAAAAGAGAACGTCAGTACCATCCATTATACTTAGTGAGTCTCAACGACACGGGATTGAACTTTAATAAAATACACATTACGAGCAAAGATTATAAATGCATGAAAAACATAAAGCTTCTAAGGATAATTCTAAAATAATTGCATAATAGCAGTTTATGAATATTCTAAAAGAAATTCTTTTCTTTTTCTTTCTAAAAAAAGACTTCAGTTTATACTTCGGGAGTTCCAACTATTTTGAATTATTTATGTCTTAGTCACCGTGTGATCGGTACGGGTTTGATCCCAACTTGATCGAGTAGGCCCAATCCACGAGATGACACTCGCTTCATGGTTCTCAGCGCTCATGTATCATACCTTAGCCTGGCTAAGTAAATACTCAGCAAAGAGACCCTCGGCTCGTGTGTTCCCTACTTTGGCACAAGTAGCTTCAGGAAGTGAACGACTTAGTCAGGACTCTCGACCTGGACGATGACCCATTCTCAAAATAGAGGATACTCCCAAAAATCATTTCTTTCTAAAACTTCTTCTTGTGACTTTTCGAGTCTAAATATTTTCTGGAACATCCTATACATAGTCATACTAGTATCCTTAAATGTAAAGCATGGCGTAGGAATGAAATAAACATTCAAACGTATTTCTAAAGATTCTTGCTTGTTCATGAATTTTCAACATGAAAATGGCATATAAGAATAACACAAAAATCTGAAAATTTATGCACGTATATCATAATAAATCATCTAAACTTTAGCTAGAACACTTCTAAGTTAATAGGTATTCAAATCTCAAGTGACTAAGGATTAATAAAGGAGCTTAAAAATTATTATGCTTAAATAGTAAGGTCAAAGTAGTGATGACTAACTTTTTAATGAATGTTGTGTACCCGTTACCTTTATAGAGGAACATTAAAGAAAAGAGGTTGGTTGAAGAAGAAAGCGAAATTTTTATTAGGATACCATTTGTATCTTCTTTCCTTTTTTTTCATAACCAAAAAAACACTCTATAACTTTTCAAAGAATACCATGAGTGTTAAAGACAGTTTGGATCTTAACCAAGAAACTTCTTAATAGCATTCAACAAACTATTAGATTATGCTTTGTGAAGTAACTGGAGCTAGTCCTATCTAATGACATAAGAAAAATTTGCTCGTTAATCTTCTTTATATTATAATTATATTGTTGGTCAAATCAAAAGACAACTTTTCCAGTAATGTTTATTACTAAAGTATTTAACTATCTTTCTATTAGAAACAAATTGAAGAGAGAAACGAGCAATTGTACTCACTCGCTCAAATTAAGTACATATTAACTCTTTCAAGCAATTTATCAAACACCTTGTATATGTGTGCTTTTGTGAGTTAAACCACTTTGGTAAAGGGTTATATCAACTCACCTCAAAATTCATTGAGCCAATACATAGACTCCAATCTAATTTATACTTGTCAAACAATCGAATCTACAATAACCAGTACAATTTAATCAATTTAAAAGTTTCGCACCTAAACATTGAACTTACTGTTAATACAGAAGAAGAAGGGAATTAACTATTCAATTCTTACCTACTTCTGTTATAGGATAATTCACAATAGAGAATTTTATATACCTGGTTTCAAGAACTACTGATTTGTATCGCTATTTCGTGAGTGAACACAACACTAGTTCTGTTTTTCGTGTAAGGCTTTTTATCCTTCTGAATTTTGCATGAATGAACGAAAACCCATTGTATTTAAGCCTTTTGTCTTCNTTCCTATTTAATGGGATTTTCCCCCCCCCCCCCCAGATTATTTTGACCCTTTTATTAACTTAACTAATAACTAATGATAACCAATTTTAATAATTAATAATATCAAATTATTAATATTCCCCTAATTGTTTATCCAATTATTTTTAAATAGATAAGTAATTCAAAAGTCAATCATAAGGGGTTTAAATCTGTAATAGAAGTATAATTTTTATGCACTCAAGGCAAGATTTAAAATATTATATTCTATAATTAGCGTGTGTTAAAACTTTTATAGATTTGAGGAGTGTTACAAAGAGGCTCGCTTGTGTCAAGTTGTCCGACTTGTCCTAATGGCATACTAGACAAGTCTTCACATACTGAGCGATGTCATCGGCCATTTGAGGCCAATAATATGCACGACGAAGTGATTCCATGGTGCAGTCTTCACCGGGATGAACAGTCCACAAAGTATCGTGGCAATCCTCTAGAAGAGTCCTTCGTAGATCTCCTCCTTTAGGAACATAAAGTCGATTCCCTTTCACTTTCAGGAAACCATATTTCATGTAGAACTGGCGAGTCTTGCCCTGTCCTACCAAATCGACCAAATACTATACAACATGATCCTTGATGAGTAGATCCTGTATCTGGTCTTTTATGGTGGTGGCTACTTCACTCCCCCTTAGGGTGGCGAGTAGGCATACCGATGCTAGATTAGCTCTCTGTTGAGCGCATCAGCAACATGATTAGTCTTCCCACTTCGGTACTCCAGGATGAAGTGAAATTCTGCTAGGAGTTCCTGCCACCTTGCCTGTCGACCATTCATCTTTGGTTGGGTCATGAAATGGCTAACAGATGTGTTGTCTGTCTTGACCACGAACGGGGTTCCCAACAACACTAGTTTTGTTTTTCGTGTAAGGCTTTTTAGCCTTCTGCATTTTAGCGTGAATGAATGGAAACCCATTTTTTAACGATTTAAGCCTTTTTTCTTCCTATATCATGGGCTTTAGGCTCACCCGCCCCCCTTATTATTTTGACCCTTTTTTTAAACTTAACTAATAACTAATGATACCCAATTTTAATAATTAATAATATTAAAATTATTAATATTACCCTAATTGTTTATCCAAATATTTTTAAAAAGAGAAGTAATTCAGAAGTCAATCACAAGGAGTTTAAACCCCTAATAGAAGTATAATTTTTATGCACTCAAGTGAAGATTTAAAATATTAAATTCTATAAATAGCGCGTGTTAAAATTTTTATAGATTTGAAGAGTGTTACAAAGAGTCCCGCTTGTGTCAAGTGGTCTGACTTGTTCTTATGGCATACAAGACAAGTCTTCACATACAGGGCGACGTCATCGGCCATTTGAGGCCAATAATATGCTCGGCAAATTGATGCCATGGTGCGCTCTTCACCAGGATGGCCGGTCCACAAAGTATCGTGGCATTCCGCCAGAAGAGTCCTCCGCAGATCTCCTCCTTTAGGAACATAAAGTCGGTTCCCTTTCACTTTCAGGAAACCATCTTCCATGCAGAACTGGCGAGTCTTGCCCTATCCTACTGATGCGAGACTAAATTGCATAGTTTAACATGTGATATACCTTACATTTTATGCGCA